>JAILXH010049769.1:3446-15122 GCA_023558415.1 Piaractus mesopotamicus
ATTGTAGATTTCATCAGTACTTGTAGAACACTGATGAACTCCATGTTTCATTATAAAGAGAGCAAATTTAGTCCAGATTTACTGGACTTAGTGCAACAGTATGCTAAATACTGAATAAAAAACTCATATGTGCTCACATTTTTGATAGTATTTTTAAAATGTAGCACTACTGGTTCTTTCTTCTCAGTTCCAACTGATCAGATGCCTAAAAATATTGTGACCCATCATGTACTGTAAAAATGTCTTGAAGTATCATGATATATTTTTGCCGTATTGCACACCTCTACATTTTATGGGGGATGGGTCTTTGAAGAAGGCAGTCACTTTCACTATCTACTGGTCGACTGATTTAGAGAAACAGGTCCTCTGACGTCTTTCAGTAGTGCAGCTGCTAGCACTAACTAGCCGAGCAATGTTTGCTAAAGAGCTGACTAGACAAGCAATGCAACTATTAAAAAATAAACAAAAGCAGCTTGTGTCAACCACACGTAGATATAACGTAAATATGTCACTGGCGTGTGCTAATGCAAACTGGTATTCCAGTAAAGAGTATAAAGTGCTACTGGTAGCTGCCAGCCACAAGTAACAAGCACTGTCATGTAACAAAAGTCAGCAAACTCACCCCAGGGAGGGTTGCCAAGATCTCTGAAGTGTGTTGTGACAGACACCAGATCTGTTTCAATCTTCAGATTCATTTCACCATTCAGATTAGCCTCCACTACCTGAGAGCAAAAACGAAAACATACAAAGCATTTTTTTTTAAGCATCTACAAATGTATTTCACTTTATAGCTCCTCCAGTGTACAATTGGTCAGCATGAGTTAAATGCTTTAGCACCTTAAGTTCCTGCCTATGGGGATAATGTTTAATGTTTAATAGGTAAGATTCTCCTTAAATCTTCTGTTAAACGGTGGGGCAAACAATTTAAAAAATGGTTTGGTTTGCATCATTTAAACTTTGAAAAACCTGACAAATCCTTTCGAAAACAGGAAACTCAGTGTTGTCACACGTCAAACCATCTTTTCATTTCACTGATGTTGTTAGGTCCTTGTCAATTTGTGGTCAAGCCACACCAAAAATAACAATCTCAGATACTATACTTGACTTGCTGGGTAGTTTAGTAAATCCCAGGTCCTATAAAATGTTATCTGAATTTTTGCCATGAGAAACCGCTAACATGTATCAAACAAATGATATTTGGAAGTATGACGACTAGGGGTGGGAATCTCTAGGCACCTCACAGATTCGATTACGATTCAGATGGCTGTGATGCGATTATAAAACGATTATCGATGCATCTCGGTGCATCTTTTTTTTTCTATACATCATTTCTATTTTATCACTGTGTGAGAAGTCGCTTCTCTTTCGAATTTTCCCGTTCCACCTTAAATGGTGACGCATTTACATTCGGCGCCTCAGTCAGAATTTAAGGTGGAACGGAAAATTCGAACAAGAAGCTGGAGAATAAGAAACGACTTCAGCCTCATAAGACAGCCGAACGTTCAGACATTTTACAATAAACTGCTCTGGTTTTGAGGAGAATTTTCTTGACGGAAAGGGGAGGAAAGCGGCTATAGCTGAAGCTTAAAGCAGAGCAAAGTAAATCTGCGCTCTCGTTTATATTGTTTAGCATATACTAGGACATCAGCACATACTGAGACATACTGGACATTAAATGTTGTGGCTCCCAAGGTGGTTTGATTTTTGTTGAAAGGACAAAGTGGCTCTTCTTAACATTTGGGTTGTGACTCCTGACCTAACCTGGCTTTTAATGCAGGGGGTGCTGGTCAGATTTCTCATTCATCCAGTAGTGTTTTTGTTATGTGCCGCCACAGACTGTCCGGGCACTGCACTTACCCACTTCCAAGTTTCACCTTTTGCGTTCCGTCAACATTACGTTATAAATTAAGTATTTAGAAAATCGATTTTTGACATTTGTGAATGGATTCAGAATCGTTCACGTCCGCATCTAAGAATCAATTTTTTCCCGCACCCCTAATGATGACTATGCATTTTTTTTTGGAAAAGTTACTTTCTTTCCACAGGTTTTCAGTGGGAAGAATTTCTATTCTGAAATCGAGATCAATTCTCAAAAAGTTTATATCATTATTGTATTAACAATTTCCTATAAATCAAACACAAATACACTATGTCTCCTGTGGTGCATAGTACATGATACTGACCAGTTCCTCATACTCACCAAGTAGTTGGAGAGGTTTTTCATTCTGTCCACCACACTCTTCATGGTCTTCAGGGGGGGTAAATATATGCTAACCTACAAATAAAAGATTTATTCACACTAAGACTTCAAGAAACATTAATGAGAGGAAAAATAAAGACAATGTAATTTTACAACTGCACAGAGGGAGGTAAGGGCATGGATGCATGACTGAGTCACCATAAAAAGCTAAAACAAACCCAAGACAGAGAAAAAGGAAAGCATGTTTATTTCCAACTTTTCCAGAAGAATTTATGGCAACGTATCTCTAGTACATATTAAACAGAATGATGGAATATCACACTTGTGATGCCAGTTAGGATAGGCCAGCTACAGCTTGAAAATAAAACTTTTTGAGCACGCTTATTATTTTGAAGAAACCTGTTAAAAGAATTCTCAACTATCTGCCATTAGCCATTCATCTTGTATCAACAACCACACACGCCGCATCTGTAACATATGACTGATTACCTAGGTAATTTTGATGCGTTTCTCCTGTTTACTCAAAATACAAGACATGCCATGGTGAAACACATTTTTGCAGAACACAAAGATTGGATAACCTGGTGTTAGAGCATAAATATTCACAGAATTTAGTAGCGGTTTATTAATTGAATTCATAGTCAAAATGGTCTGTACACAGCACTTGCCTGCCATATATCACAGCACACCTGTAAATCTAAAAATTCGCCCAATTTCCCAAGAGATGTTACTCATTTCACGAACCGAAGAATTTAAATGTGTGGAAGAGTGCATTAACAAACTAGAAAAGAGTATTTCCAGTAGAAGAATTGTTAAACCAAACATTTTGTTGCCATCAGTGCCACGATAGTGAATGAGCAGCAGGCTAATGCTGAAGCAGCCAGCCAACATGGGACCCCCCTGAATACCAAGCAGTATTTTGCACACTGGTTGTAGTACATATTTAAATGAACCTGTCACATAAAAAGGAAGAACACATACTAACACAAATGTAAAAATAAAAATCTAAACAAAACAATGAGAATACACGGAGGAAGTCAAATAAAAGTAATAAGAATGATAATAGTATCAACATTAAAACTCCATCATTTTGTGTGTGTGTGTGTGTGTGTGTGTGTCTGAACTGTAGGTGTGTGAGTGTAGAGGTCTACAAATATTTGGTATGGCTATATGGTATACCAGGTACCGCCGATGTAGGAAGATAGATGGTAGTGAATAATTTTTTTCAGGGTTACTGAATGCTTTTACAACTGTTTGAAGCAATCAATGCTGAATGGAAAAATACAGATTCTTATTTCTGTAGTAAAACGTCTGCAAATTTACACACAAAATTTCAACTTTTAAAGAAATAAAAGAGAAAAGCTATTCCATATTATGTTACATTATCTATTTGTTTAAAGATTTGTTATTAAGACCATTATAAGCTTAGCCTGTATTTTTTGCTTAGGGCTGTATGCCTTGATTTTCACTTCAAAAGAATAGTTTTCCTGCTGAGGATTAGTGTTAGGAGAAGTACACCGCTGTCTCCTTTAGTTAAATTAAGTACTGATATGTCTCCTAGAATACAAAGTGACCAGTACGAAGGGATGGCTCAGTTCAACAGGAGGGTTAATTGATCAGTGAATTGTTGCCAAAAATGGTACACAATGCCATATAGCATGCTTGTAGTTGTACGGAGTGTTTATTGTGCAATTTACACAAAAAAACGTTAATTGTGAAGTACTCGGCATTGTATAATACACAGACTGGTGTTACTAGTCATATTGAGAGTGTTCTTAAGAATCTGTATCAAGATCTGTGTCAGCACTAGACAGAAGTAACTGGAATGAAATCAAATGTAATTTCTTTTAGACTGATTTTTTAAAACATGGATCAGGGATGTAGAAATTCAAGAAACAGATTCTTCCCAATGGCATGCTTCTGGGTTCGATTTGAGAATGAAACAAAAGTATTTTTCCTAAAAATGTGTTTAAGATGGCAGTTCTTTTATCTACATACGGAGAAGTATTTTTTCATTACTGGGAAGGCACTGTTGTACCATATAAGACTGTATTTTGCTGGTGAGAGTGAGGGATGATCTTGTGAAACTGTCAAATTTTCTATTATTTGTCAAGTACAGGAAAATGCATCAAAATTCATATGATAACACTACAGATGCAGCAGATACACAATATGCTAGTATATTTCTTTCATTAACTTCGTCACTTAATGTTATCTCAGTAATGCTTGACAAATTGCTAATCCAGCTTAAAGTCCATGTAAAGTAAATTCAGAGATTTGTTTCTAAACACTTTACACGTTAGAAAAAAATATTACGTAGTACTGAACTGTAGTGTTAGCAAGTTAAAACGGTTTTTCATCATTTTTATGATTTTCAACTTTCATCAGCACTGGAACCATACTCAGCATGACCCCTGACGTAACACTACAAAAACTAGAGCGCATTAGCATCAGTGGTTCTCCCAGTCTAACTTTATTTGGCTAGGTTATGCTACTCAGTAATACCTGTTGCTAACTTGCATAAATGAGAGGAAAAAAATTATCATTCTGTTGCAGACTGAGAGGACAAAGGTTGATTCTTGGGTAAGTCAGTGTCCTCTGGCTCCAAACTGGATTCTGCATCTGGTGGCTCAAACACGTATGGCTATACAGGTCCAATAAAGCTGACAGACGGAGCAAATTCTGTGTATTTGTGTCAGCTGAAGCGATACTATCAGCTTCATTTCAATCCAAAAGAGGCTTTGCTGCCCAATCTAGCAAGCCGATGGATATGCTAACATCAGTACCCAGCTGAAGTCAGCTTCCTATATTAGTCAGCTTCTTGTTTGAATTTTCCTGTTCCACCTAAAATAGTGTAGCAGTTAAATTCTGGCAAACACAAAGCTGACGAAAGGCTGCACCTTTCCCGCAGTTGGGCGAGGATTGAGCGCCTTTAGCGGACAGGCCTCCAGCGTTTCAGAGCAGAAAATACTACAAATTTTTTTGTGATTTTGAAATCTTATTTTAGATCTGACAAAATAATTTATTTCTGCTTTACACAGACTTTAAATCTCTCTTTCAAATCTTCCATTAAACACTTTGACTAAGGGAAGTGCCCGATCACTTACGTCAAAATCTGGCATAGTAGGTTCTGTAAAGTCGTGCCAGAGCCTTCTGGGAATTATGTCCACAGGGATGTCATGGGTGACAATGCGACTGATAGAGGATAGTGAAGGCTTAAAAGTTGGAGAAGAGTGAATAAACCAAGTTAACAAGAGAAGGTAAAATGAGTCTTGTAGATCATGGTTGCTATTCATAGGTGAGTCTGTTCAATATCTATAGCCATGCACAAATTTTGCTTTGTGTTTTGTAACTAATATGTACTGAAAAAATTGGCATTTCACTGAAAGAAAACCTAGAATGAGCATAAATGAGAATGATGACACCCTGTGACATTTATATATTTAAAGACAAATGAGATAAAGTTTTGTATCGCTGCTTACAAAGGAACATTATGACAAATGATGAAAACAATAACTAATTCTAATTGATTTTCAATTGCATCTGCATTTCAATCAATGAATATTAGATGATGTGAATGTAAATGTTGTATCTGCAGAAACGCAATAAGAACATCTGTAAATGTAAATTCATCATGTTAACTTTTCTTTCTATTTCTTTCTTTCTTTTTTTGATGATGATTTTAAGATGAGGTTTTAAAAAAAGGACTTGCTCTTACCAGTTCTGCAGCAAGAGTGAGGCATGGACAGTGCTTCCTCGTCAGTTTTATTTTGACAGACTTGGCATTCTGGGCAGTTTTTAAAGCTCTGGATAGGTTCTCTGGTGCCACTTCTAAGTAGATTTCATTAGCTTCTGCTGACACACCCTCCAATTGATATTCATTAAAAAAATTCACCTTAAAGAGAGTAAAACATTTGTGATCATCCTTCACTCACAATTAAGAGCATTTATATACATCAAAATTTGTAACAGCCCTAAAATATCTGTGCTGCCTTTAAACCTGTTGTTAAGTAAAACAAAATTAGTTATTAGGTAACCTAGAGAATTGTAATATCTAAATATTTCTATATACAAAGATTAACTAAAATATTCTACAAAAATAAATTTAAGTTCACCTGTAGTAACTCACACCACATACTGACTCCACCATTGGCGACTTTGCCAGAAAGGACAAAATACATGTTGTCCACAGTGAGCCGTAGAACACAGGTCTTTGTGAGTTTTGTAATAGTATTCAGCACACCTGTTAAAACATTTACATCAGCAAAATTTCACAAACTCTGATAAGGAATAAAAGCAACATAAGCCCTTAATTGCAAAACCGAAAGATTGTACTGCTTTTTATTCAAATGATCTGTTCCACCTTAGACGTCAGATATAGATTTTCTCAGCTGTCCCAACTCTAACCACCCTACCCTCATTCCCCAAGCCACCCAAGAGGACTTTTTAAGGTAAAGATACACTACAAAAGGCACAGATCCGATACCAGGTATCAGGCAGATATCAGTAGAAAATGCTGGATCTGATATTGGAGAGAAGAAATAATGAATCAGATTGAATCCTATTACAAATCCAGCCTGAAATAGCACACACTAACACTGTGTCGTTTACGTGTGTATTTCTTCCTGTGGAGTTAGTAGAGTGAGTAGTTTGAGCATGTTAGCACACTTTCAGATGCCCCTCTTAAATGAACCACTGCTCATTAAAATAGCTCAACTGAATGCTTATTTTTTAAAAATTGTTTTATGAAATTATTTATAGAAACAGTATTGGTATCAGCAATACACAATGTCTGTATTAGAACTTTGTACCCATTTGAAACCAAGTATTCCTATTTTACAAAGTGGTATTTTTGATGTTAAGATGAGGTTTTTGCAGCCTAAAGTGTTTCAAGCCCGTATAGGCTGTACGAAGACATATACAGGAAAACTAGGCCATTTTATACATCATAAAAGCAAACTGTATTCCTTTGTCAGTGGTTCCCTGGTCCTGGAGTACCCAAACTGTGATCTGTTTATGGACACAAGTCCATTAGGACATTTTGTGGTATTTTAAGGGTTAAGATCACTCTAGAACAGTCTGACACTTTGCTTACAGTAAGTGTGAAAGTTGTATTACTTTAGAATGCCCTATTTTTTCAGGATATGGTGACTTTTTGTGGCCCAACATTTTTGAACCAGTTATTTCTGTCTTTTAATCCCTTACACTGTAGTCTCTTCATAGGTGCATAAAAGGAAATTATGGCATTTTAAGGGATTGTATGTGTACAGAAAAACACAAGAAACATACGGAGCAAGAAATATACGGCAGATCTGCATTGGTCCTGATTGGACGGCATTTTGAGTAGGGGTGTGGAGGCACCTCCGGGGGAAGAGGTGATGATCATGTGAACATTTAACAATGCCCCTTTGACATTTAACAATGTCAATCTGACTCTCAAATACCAGCACAGAATAAATAATACAACCGTTTTCTAAACTTTAAAAGATCTACAAGTGCAAAAAATAAGTTGCATGGATAATGGATAAACAAGCATTACACTATGTTTTACTAAAGGCCGTAAAACGAAAAGCACGCAGCCTTTTTTTCCTTGGGGGTTCATACTGTGTTTTTGAAGGCTAGCAGCTGCACTTATCCCCAAAGCAGCACCAGTGTTGTAATAGTAAGCAGCATCAGTAAAGCAGCAAGTTGATTAATGTTAGCATAGCTAGCTATCATTTGGATATGTAGTGATAATTTGGTAATAAATTTGATCTATGAAATCAGATTTTACCCTACGTGGCAATTGCACCCACTAGTCTCTCCTTCACCTTCACCTGAATCAGCACAGCACACATAGTTAACTGCTTCGAGCTGAACATTTTTCAGCTCAATGTGCCGCACTGAAAGACAGCCACAAAGGGCACATAAAATGTTAGTCAGTGTTCTAGCCACAATTCAAATATTAATTAAACTTCTATGCAGTTTTACAAAAATATTTTTTTCTGTGATCCTACTAACTACTTCCCAGGGTATTGGCCAAAGGATCCACATGTTCAGGAAAGAATCAACAAGACAGGCACATTTACAGCAAATCCCCAGTGGTCTATCCACTATAGTATTTTGTCTGCTAATTTAATTTTCCACAACTCATCTGGATCCAGGTCAGCTGGGCCTACACAGCATTTGTGTACATGTTACAGAAAAACGTAGGATGTTAACTGCTTAACTCTATCAAGCAGTACACCTGCCTGAAAGCACCTGCCCTCGTTACATTTCTCTACTCATTTATTCAGTAAGGCCTTTTTAAACAATAAATTATTCAACCTTTAAGGCTGAACATCACCTGCCAACGTAAAAAAATATTTTACAAAGTTCTATTTTTCATGCTGCGTTTTAGTGGCCCGGCGTGTTTTAAGTCTTTATACTTACATTCTTCATGGGCACATAAAATTAAATCAGGCACTTTTTAACATATTGTGGTAATTTAAGGATGAAAAAACACTCTGGGCTAGTTTAAACCCAATTTGTATTATTTTAGAAAGTCCTATTCCTTCATGTTAAGGTAGGTTTTGGTAGCCAAGTGACATCTACTATGCATGCCCGAATTATAATTATTCACCTAAACAAAGCACATGTAAATTACAAGCCCTGTGATTTCATTGCTAGCTAGGTATATTTTCTTCACTGACATGCAAAGCATAATGCGGAGACAACACTGCGACTGAAATGAACACCTAGTTAATCAGCTGGTTAGTTAGCTAACCTAGATGTTAGCTTTATCTATTTACCTACGTGTGAAATGATTGAGACATCCCACGTCATTTATCTTCGCTCGGAACTTCATAGTCTTCTCAGCCTGCAAATTCGCACTTTTGATAATGGTCCACCACTCTTTACTTCCCCGTAACGTTAGTTTCAGTGACTTCAGCAAGCCGCTGACTGCCGCCTCCGTTGCCGCCAGTGACGCACATGAATTAATGCTCCCTCTAGAAACAAGATGTTTTTTCCATGGTTCCACATCTACACTTTTAAGAACTAGTAGTCTACTATAATCTACCACATTAAACAAACGGAAAAATGACTGTCTGCCCTCTAGATGAACTAGGCGGCGTCCGAGGCATACTTCCATACTATATAGTATGTGAAAGCAGTACGCAAGAATAGTTAGTATGTCCGAATATGTAGTATTCACGGGGCCACGACAGAGGTCCTATAAGGGATCGTGCTATTGTAATTCACTGAAAGACTGATGGGACAAACTACAGCCTTTTTTTTTTATTTGCAGTACACATTCTTGCTCTGCAAAGAAGTATTTGTGCTGCTGCTTTAGTTAGCCTTAATAACATTTAAAGCCACTGTTAGGCTACGTTCACACAGCAGATAAAAGTGGCCCAAGTCTACGACGGCGTTTTAGGGCCACTGTTAATAAAAATAAAAATAGTAGACTTCGAGAATAAAGTCATAATATTTCGAGAAAAAAGTTGTACTATTTCGAGAAAAAAGTCATAATATGTTGAGGAAAAAAGTCGTAATATTTCGTTTACTGTATTGGCATGCCAGAGTTCCACACACTCCTGTCTCCTTGTGGATCGATCATTTTGATTATCATTCTCACGTTCTGTGAAACTTCATGCCCTCTTTTAATGGCACGGAGATGTAGCCACCGATAGCTGTGTAGACGACCCTGTCTGCGATTCTCCTTTAACAAAACAGACAGACAGTTTCCTTCGAGTCCGTCTGGTTCTTTATATAAACACAGTTTCCTGCACAGCCTTTTCAGCTGTTTCATATACTAATAACAGTCCAGTGCTGATGTGCCAGGAGAGATAGGGAGACTGAGTGTATCTTTATGGGTGAAATCGATATGAAAGTATAACTCCACCAACTCCTCGATGCCCCTCATTTTAACACCAGTACGTGCTGCCTTCCCTTTGCAAAGCCTTCCTGGTATTAATGCCACTTTAATGATGTAATTCTACTTTTTTCTTGAAATATTACTTTTTTCTCAAAGTCTACTATTTTTATTAATAGTGGCCCTAAAACGCCGTCGTACAAGTCTGATTTTCTCACCAAATCCGATTTTTTGTTTGGCTGTTCACACTATCTTTTATATGTCACCCATATGTGACATTAGTCTGAACAGATCACGGTCCTAAACTGACCCGCATGCGCAAAAGAACAGTGCTTCACGTTGCTCATCCAGAGGTAAACAATCATGACTATGAGCGAACAGTGGCTCCCAAAGGTTTCAGTTTCATCTTCGCCAGCATTACAGGAGCGATTATGAAGTTCCAATAGTTGACATCACCCAGAATGTGTTCCAGCTCGTTGTTCTTTGGTTCGCGTTCTCAGCTTCTTTATAATTTGACATTTGTCATAATTTCGCGCTGCTGAGACTCAAACACTTAGAGACACTTCTCTGCCTCTGATACTGTCTGTTAGAAGCTATTGCGCCACTCAGACATGCCTTTTTATTCTCCAAAGGTTGTGAAAATAAATATTAACAGCAAAAGAGCACTGTTGGATGTTTGCTGGCTTAAGCAATTAATTAATTATGTCTGAGAATCACACAGAATATCGTTTCAGTTATTTTACTATTTAAATTTTTTATTACTAAATTATTACTAAAATATAGCCCAGGCTAGAGAAGAATCCTCCACAGCACACAACCTGTACAAGAGAGCAACAGTTCGGTTATCTGAAGCTGTATATTAGAGAATAAAGTTCATGTTACTTACCTCAACTGGTGTCCTCCTGCATAAAAAGAACCATCTTACACAGTATAGTCGTTTGTCACGGTTTGACCACCATTGAACTTCATGCTGTACAACGCTGTGCAAACCTCACCATCATGAACTGACTCTCCTGATGATGCTGCTGCTGCTGCATAAACCAAAACTATCCGGTGTCGACCAGAGGAGGATGGGTTACCCTTTTGAGTCTTGGTTCTGTTGTTTATCAAGTGGCGATGATGTGAAGACGTTGAAGGAGACTCCGTTGACAGTGCCATCTTTGTATCAGATGTTTATTACAAAGTAAAACAGTATCATATCAAGCACTATAAAGTACCTGAGAGAGGATCCGTGCCAATTCTAAAGTGTCCCCTCCAGCACAGAATATCCCAACTGCTTATATATGTTACTTGTTGTTGAAACAGGAGACAGAACATATGGTTCTTTTTAAAAGGGTCTCATTTATTTGGAACTTAAAGAAGAAGGGAGAGAGTGAGGCCCACTCCCTATGGGACCAGAGGGCCCCTCAATTTAAACATCCCAACTCTGCAAAACAGACCTGCAAAACAGAGCACACAGGGAACTCCTAGATACTACAACATCAACTTATACTAAATGTTAAGAGTGTTTTTACCTTTTTCTATAAAACTACTTTTTTTTTAAATACACTTCATATGCCCCCTTCAAGGCTCAACAGAGTCTCGAAAAACAAAAAAGTATCACATACCTGTTTGCAGTTGTAACAAAATAACAGGTCCTCCT
>JAILXH010049849.1:0-11500 GCA_023558415.1 Piaractus mesopotamicus
GCGTTCAACCTTTTGGACTGTAATTGACGTATATATATATATATATATATATAGCACTAGGCCACTAGGCCACTCTGAGACCACATGTACAACTTTTGATTACATTTAAAAAATGAAAAAAAAACTTACTTTGTTTTTTTAACAATAAGTAATTGTTCTAACAGAAGGAATTGTAATATCCCACCCAAATTATGCGTTGGTACACTTTTGTGTTTATTTCTAGTTAATAAAAATATAATATATAATAAATAAAAAAATACAATATAATAAATAAATAATAATAAAAGGGCTAAACATGAAAAATGATTTTCCTGTTTCTTATTAAATGTCTTATTATAATGTTTTTTTTTTGTTACCATGCATTTCAAATAACATAATATCTTAATGGCTCTCATTAAAAGCATCCTTGAAACAGACAATGACTGAGAAGCAATGTTCTGCTCTGTGTTCCAAACTCAACGTTTTGGTTTATTATTATTTGCTCTTTATCTTTTCACCAAATCCTCATTATTGACGCGTCATTGCCCTAGTGGATGGAAACAGAACATGCACGCTGCTTTGTTTACGAGGCCATCAGCATGACTTTGTGTGATCAAGCCAAGCGTTGTACTCGGTGGAAACTTGATCCCACTGTGGCCCCGTCTCCGTTTACCCAACAGGCAAATGTTTCCGAAGCCATTGTTCGTTTGTTTGTTTTCTTCCGTGTGGTTATTTTGTTCTCATCCTGCATCTGACTCTTGGGTTATCTAGGGTTGTTGAGGGTCAGACTCATCTATAGGCATTGACTGAGCTCAGTGGCCTCTTCTGTGCTTCGATTTGTCAAGAGGCCAATGGACCAGAAGGCACGAGAACATCGCAAGGGTCATGGAGCACAGGACAGCAGACATGAACTTTAAACTTCCCCCTTTGTGGGACGTAGATTAACAGGGGCACCAGATTTTGGGCTGTGTTAATTGCTAGCCAGAAGAGACAACTGTGCTTCAATGACATTAATTTCATGCACTGGAAAAAAATAATAGGGAGGCAACTCATGAAAGTAGGGCTCCAAGTCTTGATGACGTAGGCTATGAGGAACTAAAGAATTCTTCCATTATAACATTTCCCTCTATCTTCCCTTGCATGCTTGTTGGAGGTGAGCACTTCCAATGTTCTAATTGGATATAACGTCAACAGATAAAGTGATTATGTTTGTGCACTTTCTCAGAATATTGTCTGGGGTCTGATACATGTTTGTGTTGCATTACATAAGCATTTGTGTTGTGCCAGGTCAGTGCATGTGTGGCAAAAGTACGTACGTTCTCAGAGGAAATCAGTTCCTGTTATAGGCCCGGTAGACTCAAAGTTTACAGCACCTTGCCGGCCACCCATACATTGTTTAATATTTCCTTCCATTTGCTATCAAATGGACCACTGCTGTGCTTTTGCTGTCTGCATGTCCATATCACTTGGAGTCACCAAGTGCAAAGCATACTGGATTTTTATTATTTTTTTTTGTCTTATACTGAAGGCCACAGTGTCTGTGTGTTACATTAATAGAGCTTTAATTGGGTTAGCAATTTTGATCAGAACCCAAATATAGCAAGAACATTGCCTGCCCAAGTTCAACCTAACCCAACCCACAGCACCAAGCCAGACCACTATTAATTAGAGACCGGAAAAGGCTCAACATTCCTAGTGTCCATTGGGGTACAGTATTTAGCTTATCTGCTATCCAAAATGAAGTTTAAATTCCACTTACTTAATGCATTCATCTCTAGCTGATGCATGGTGACCTTAAACTCTTGTGCAGCTGCTCCAAAGCATCCCATTCTATTGGCAATGCTTTTCTGTGGAGATTGCTTGAGAGAACAGGTGGTGTTGTGCAGAACTGGAGCACTTGTAGTTCTTGATGCCTAAAATTCAATGTGCAAAGTATTTAGCATCACATTCTTTTAGGCAGTGGCTGCCAAGCAGACTTCTTTTCTCTGCAGAGAATCTGTCTTCCTGCCTAGTTTTCGATTTATCATGGAGTAAAAAAAAAAAAACATAGAGGTGATGAGTAAAGCTCAGGACCCTCCACAAATACAAATGAGATCTCAACGGTTCACTAAGGGCCGTTTAAGTGAAGATGCAGCAGTTCACACTCACATTTACAGGCCATGCATCAGTGCAGACACGAACACAAATGTGTCTACTTTGAACAAGACAGGGCAGATTAATTTGGAGCAAAGTATGTCTTAGTGCCACATGTGAGTCTATGGCAAAGTCTGTACTGCATTTTTGCGGTTGGTGTGTTTTCCATCTTCTTGTCGACGTGCGTGTGCATTTCATTTGTCCCTCTCTCAATACGGCTTATTGCATGAGGGTTTTCTAAATCTGTATTTGACATGCAGGTGCTTCTTTACAATGGGTGTTTAAGACCGCTCTTTTATGACTTGCCATATCTTGGCCATCTTCTCCCATACTTAAAATATCATCTTTATATGAGCATCTAATTAGAACGTTCCAAAGGAATTTCCTCCTGATTTTAACTCACTGGCTTCTGAAGCAGCAGGCGCACTGGATCCTCGCATGGAAATATGAGAACTATGTTTGCCAGCATCAGCAGAAAACCAAAAGCATCTCTATGAGTCATCCTCACATCGTTGCCCCACCACTAATTATGGGGATTTGTAATCCAAGGGGTGAAGGGAACACCATTGCGCTGAATTGCAAGAATTCGGAATCCAATTAGAGAACAGTGAATGTGCCCTTAAAGCTTCAGCTTGAGGAGATTCAGCAAATTGCAGATCTCCCATGTGTAAAGTAGGGATGGTTGGTAATGCAAAAGTATATTGCAATACTTAATATGAAACTCATTCATTTCATTTCATTTGACTGGGCCGCAAGCTGAAAGAGTTCGACTGGGCTGTCTCTTCACTGTGGTACCGGACTGGACTGAACGCTGGAAGACTCTTTACCACAGAAACTGATTTGAATAGACTATGAACCAGGAGACGCTTCACTGCAGAAGCAGACTTCGACTGGACCACGTGGCGGAAGATTCTTCACAGTGGAAGCAAAGTTTGACTGGGCCGTGAGTCGGGAGATTCTTCACCATGGCAGCCAAGGTTGACTAGGCCTCAAGTGAGGAGTTTCTTAACCTTGACAGTGAATTTTGACTGAGCTGCGAGTCAGGAGATTCTTCACTATTACAGCAAAGTTTGACTGGGCCGTGAATCAGGAGATTCTTCACCTTGACAGCGAAGGTTGACTGGACTATGAGTCAGGAGATTCTTCGTCATGACAGCAAAGTTTGACTGAGCCACGAGGCAGCAAATTCTTTACCATGATGGCAAAGTTTGACTGGGCCATGAGACAGGAGATTCTACACCATGATGGCAAAGTTTGACTGGGCCATGAGACAGGAGATTCTACACCGTGATGGCAAAGTTTGACTGGGCCACGAGACAGGAGATTCTACACCATGACGGCAAAGTTTGACTGGGCCGTGAGTCAGAAGATTCTTTACCATGACAGCGAAGTTTGAATGGACCATGAGCTGGGTACCTACCATGACAGCGAAGTTTGGCTGGGCTGCAAGTGGAGAGATTCTTCACTGCAGAAGCAGAGTTTGACTGGGCCATGAGCTGGATGGCTTTGCACAATGACAGTGAGGTTTCAGTGGATAACCATCAGGAGAGTTTTATTCCTGCCAGCTGGGGAACTGTGTGTGTATGTTATGTTAGCTGTTCATTTGCTTTCATTTGTAAAGTTTTCTTAAGTTTGTGAAGGACCTATCGAAATTAAACCTATTATTTATTACTATTACTATTATTTTCCTGAGGTCTGATAGGTTGCAACAGATACAGTGCAGGAGCAAAACAGTAGTGCTACTTTTAAAAATGGTGTATGATTATTTGTACAGCACTTTGTCAAAGCATGGTCACTGCGCTACTTTGTCATATCCTGACAATAAGGCCACCATTAATATAAAAGAATTCTGACAAAAACTCTTGTTCTTCTTGAGCATGCACAGACATGGTCTGCTGCTTAATTCATGATGTTGGGTGCCTGTTTAATGGTTAATGTGCTTCTGTGTTAAACCCTCACGTTTTAATGAAAATGCGTCACAGTTGTGCCCGGCAAGCTTGAAAGAAGTTTTGCATTAGCACAAATATATTTTTCCCACTGTAGCTCTTTCCCATAGTATTTCGCCTCATTGCTATTCTTTGTCCATGGGCATTTTCTCAGAAGAACATCCAATACAACACAGTTTATTTTTCCAGTTAAATGTCATATTTGATGGTTTGTCCAAACTGTTGCAATAAAAGTTTTACTGTCATTCTTTAATGACAAGGCATCCCTCCAATGCACTAGAGGCATTAGGACACACTTCATTTTCAATAACTTTAGTATTTACACCATTTAGCCATATCATTAAAACCATCCCGTCGTTTCTACAGTCATCGTCCATTTTATCATCTCCACTTACTATATTGGTGCACTTTGTAGTTCTACAATTACAGACTGTAGTCCATCTGTTTCTCTGCATACTTTGTTAGCCCCCTTTTACCACACTTTGTAGTTCTACAATTACAGACTGTAGTCCATCTGTTTCTCTGCATACTTTGTTAGCCCCCTTTTACCCTGTTACTTTGTAGTTCTACAATTACAGACTGTAGTCCATCTGTTTCTCTGCATACTTTGTTAGCCCCCTTTTACCCTGTTTTAATGTAGTTCTACAGTTACAGACTGTAGTCCATCTGTTTCTCTGTGTACTTTGTTAGCCCCCTTTTACCCTGTTCTTCATGGTCAGGGCCTCCACTGGACCACCACAGAGCAGGTATTAGTATGTGTTGTCTGAGGTATGAGTGGATCAGACACAGCAGTTCTCTTAAACACTGTGTCCACTCACTGTCCACTCTATTAGACACTCCTACCTTGCTGGTCCACCTTGTAGATGCAAAGTCAAAGACAGTGGCTCATCTGTCGTTGCGCAGTTTGTGTTGGTCATCCTCTAGTCCTTCATCAGTGGTCACAGGACGCTGCCCACAGGACGCTATTGGCCGGATATTTTTGGTTGGTGGACTATTCTCAGTCCAGCAGTGACACTGAGGTGTTTAAAAACTCAAGCAGCACTGCTGTATCTGATCCACTCAGACCAGCACAACACATACTAACACACCACCACCACGTCAGTGTTACTGCAGTACTGAAAATGATCCACCACCCAAATAATACCTGCTCTGTGGTGGTCCTGACAGGGTAAAAGGGGGCTAACAAAGCATGCAGAGAGACAGATGGACTGCAGTCTGTAATTGTAGAACTACAAAATGCACCATATGAACAATGAGTTTAGAAACATGGAGGTGGTTTTATTGTTATGGCTGATCGGAATATCTTTATTGTTCCCATTTTTTCCTCAAATAATGTAACAGCCCATGTTCCTCACCATTGCGTCCATTCAAAAATGAATGATGGTCTGTTTTGTAAAATTCCCTGGCTGGCTAACAATTAATTCAGAGTAGCACTTGCGTAACTGGAGTGTTTTTCTCATATGACAAGTCTTTCTCATTCATAAAACCAGTGTAATAAATGTTATTATTAAAACAGAACACATTCAACACTCATGCTGTCTAAATCGCTATTTTTTTTAGTAAAACTGCATCACAGTTTCAGGAATTTAATAACCCGAAGAGTTAATATTTTCCAGTAATGGCGGATGAGTATTTTATGACAGAGTGACAGAAGTTCACCCTGCTGTGCTCCTCTCTTGGCTGCAGAGCTAACGGCTATTAACATAATTTGCTGTCGTTACATTCAGGACCGTTCATGCCATTTTCTGTCTTCCTATCAGTCATACACCCAGCGCATTGTTAAGCTAAAAGGCCGCGATTGTTTGCAGTTAATTGAAAGAGTTTTTAATGAGCCCTGATCCTTACTGTTTTAGCACATTGGAAGAGGGGTGAGCAAGGGTTCAGGGAGTGAATGGAAAAAGAATCAAAAGAGCCTACTGACCAAATCTCACTTGAATGGAAATACGACCCACAGCGTGGGTGATGTCACTATTGCCTGCGACAGTTCCACCTCCAAAGAATGGGCTACCGATGGGGGCCGGAACTTGATCTTTTACACAATTAAGGACTATCACCCACCTCATTCAAGCTTCAAAACATGCTATTCACTCCCCAGTCAATACAGTCCATATACGGAAACGAAGCTGCTGAAACAGTTTTCAGATTATTATCTTTTTCACAAAACCAACCCATTTACATATATCAGCCTATTCAGCCTATAGCAGTTTAGCCCCGCCCATTCATATTGAAGTTATGAGGAGTGTTTAACACTCAGGCCGCATTATCGAAGCTTCATGGAAGTTACTAAGGACAGTCGTCACAAAAGCCTTATGGGCTAAGACTACTCTGGCTAGCTGTCTAGCAACCTTCTCCATGCCTCACTCTCTAAAGAAGAACAGGACATCCTAGGGTAGTTGTTGTATAATCTCTATCAGCTTTTTTGCCAGCATTTTAATACACACACAGCCAATAAGGAGAAAGTGAGGAAACCCATATCATAATCCATATTTGCCCTCAGCCTAGTGTAAACAATAGCAGAACATTTATCTTATCATTATTTTTAAACGCTGTGTTATGTTACTGCATGTAAATGCATATGAATAAGGGAAAAGCCCGGTGAGAATTGCTGTGGGGTACAGTTAAATCAAATGATTACACGACTATAATGACAAGCTTTATTTTATACTACTGTTTAAGTTGTCAATTTATTATAAGTCATTTTAATTACTTCTGCCTTCTAAGCCTTTGTTTACCGTGCTCTTTAAAAAGTGATATATATAATTACAAAGGAATACATAAAAAATATATTGCCGCCGTCAATAAAAAGCACCTAAAATGGCAACTTTACAGGAGAAGACATTCTTGCAAGTTCATGTAAAGAGATTATTATAGTAATTTTAGAGCATTTCTATTGGTCCGTTTGTCATACAACTTTCCCACAATATAAAGGACAGCTGCTGTGCTCAAACGATGTAGAAAAAAAAAAAAAGGTCAAAAATGGAGATTGGAGACTTTTTTTGTTTGCTTTTTTTTTTTTTCGACTGCGATTCTTTTTACTGCTCTTCAGCAAAGTCAGTGTTGTTGTTGGCTAAACGTAAATATCCTCTACAAGTTTTGAGTGCTTTTTAGTTTATTTCAGTGTTTACAATCAGTGGGAGTGTTCTATCCCGTATGTAAACGCAGTCACTAAAGTAGTAAAAAAAGGTTTTTTCTATCTCTGAGTGATGCAAAGAAACCTGTTCATGCATTTGTGACAAGCAGAACTTTACATAATCCTCATACAAAACACAGCAGCACAGATCCTAACAAATACAAAAAAAAGAGAGATCTTACCACTCCCCTTGCTACCTGTACTTTAAAGTTCTGTAGCTAGTATTTAAGGCTCTAAATGACCTAGCACATCACAGAGTGTCTGTCTGTTCATGTCCCAACAAATGATCTCAACACATGATCCTAGATCTGCAGATAATGGCCTTCTGTAGATACCTTCTGTAAAATACAGAAACGTACATTCTCAATCAAGTGAGAAAACACATTCTCTTCACTTGATTGACGCCACAAATGTCATGAAGAAAAAAAAGTGACCAGAAGGGTCCACCTCCATCAGTCCCTAATTAGTCCAAGAGCTGTTTGTGACCAAATCCCGAACTTAACCTTCCCTGGAGCAGGTTCCATGCAGCATAAGTTGCCATGGTGATGCGGCCTGGTAAAAAGATTCTTCCACCATCATCAGGCAGAAAATCCAGGATTAGACTGCACTAACCTTAAAGTTAGCTGGCTAAGCAAGGAATCCTGCTTCAACTACTCCGAGATGGTCCCGCATTTCACTAAAGCTACGCCCACAGGCAAGAGCTTTGATGTGACAGAATGATGCCTGGAATGTTTTGAGAGTTGCTGGAGCAGGTAGTTATGACCGAGGCTGGGAAGATCCAATAATCATATTGGGTTATGGTGGTCCTAAGTACTGGCCCCTGGATTGTTTTTTAGTGAGGTACAATATAGTGCAGACAATCAGAGCAGACTGTCACACCAGCATAAACAGCCTGTTTAATTCTAAAAGAGAAAGAGAGGTTGGAAAATGGCCGTGTAAAAATGAATTACGTTTTTGGTACACGTTCTCACACAAATGTCAAAAGCGGAAAAAAATAAAATACAAGAAAAATGTAAGATACGGGCCTGCAACCGTAAAAGAAACAGGTCTCCAAGCACAGCAACCCACCTGTGTCAAAAAAATGCACATCCATTTCACCAGAATAGTCTTTAAAAAAACTGGTTGAAAGATATAGATGACATCTTGGCAGCATAAAGACATCTTGAGAAACTGTTTACATAATTATGGCAATATACTCTTGCGGACACAAAAGGAGTGAAGATGTGCCGAAACTTATGTAAACACCTTCTTGTGTTTCTTTTTTTTTTTTTTTTATTTGATTTGACAGACACACTGTTCTCTGCCAGCTGGCATGCTTTACGTGTCACTCGCCCAACCTGCAGTTGATTCGTGCCGATACAAAAGTACAATACACAAAGTGAAATGTACATAAAATAAAGCAGCCTTTGTTTCTAAATCACATACTACCGGCTTGTTGCTAGACAACATGGCTTGTCAGGACACTGGTGCAGGAACTTCTAGTGTTTCTCCCAGCCACAAGTTATGAGTCTTGTTTTCGGCGCTGGGGACGCTCTATAATGCAGTCAGCTCACTTCAAATCAAACACCCTGAGAGTTTCATTACTGTCAGCCATGTAAATCTGAAGAACATTCTTCCCAAATTTTACCAAACATTTTTCCATCTCAACCAGGGGACAGAATACATTGGACTATGTTTACACCAACACAAAGGCAGCATACTAAGCCATTCCCTGCCCCCACCTCAGACTCTCATGACCACATCAGTATGATGCTGATTGCTACATACCAACCACTGCAGGGAAGAGAGAAACCAGTCACAAAAACCATCAAAGTGTGGCCAGAAGAAGCAGTCTCAGTGCTACAGGACTGTTTCAGTTGCACTGGCTGCAGCATATTCAAGGATGCTGCTACATGAGCGGATCGCAAAGACTTGGAGGAATATGCATCGCCTGTCATTGGCTATGGAGGATGTGGTGATCACAAGAACTGTCCCACACAACCCAACCAGAAGCCCTGGCTGAGCGCTGAGGTCTGTTCCTCGCTCAAAGCCAGCAATGTTGCATTCAGATCAGGACACAGAGCGGCACTCCGGGCAGCTAGAAACAGCCTCACTGCTAGCATCAAGAGAGCAAAGGCTTCATGCGCTGAAAATACAAGACCACTTTATAATCAGCGACTCAGGATGTATGTGGCAGGATATTCCATTGACTGCCATTGACTGCAGAAGAAAGAATCAACCTGCCTGCACCCCCGACACTGCTCCCCTAGATACTTCTATGCTCGTTTTGAAGCATCCAACACCGAAGCAGCGGTGAAGATCTTGCCTCCCCCCAGTGACCAGGTACTGTCTGTGAATGCGGCTGATGTGACTAGAACCCTGCTGAGGGTGAACCCCTGTAAAGCTGCAGGCCCTGACAACATTCTTGGGTGTGTGCCCACCAGCTAGCTGCTTCAGATCTTCAACATCTCACTGGAGCAGGCTGTCTTAACATGCTCCAAATAAGCCACCATCATACCAGTGCCAAAGAAATCCTCTGTCATCAGCTTTAATTACTGCACTAACCCCAACTGTCATGAAGTGCTTCGAGCAGCTGGTCAAGGGACACATTAAGAAATCAATTCCATGAACACTGGACCCTAACCAGCATGTATACAGGCAAAACCGCCCCACTGAGAAAGCCATAACCACTGCCATCCACCTGGCCTTGTCACACTTGGACAAGGACACTTATGTTACAATGCTGTGTATCGACTTCAGCTCAGCATTCAATACCATCTTATCCAAGAAGCTACTCAGCAAGTTCCACTCACTTGGACTAAGCTCATCTCTCTGTGACCGAGTTCTTAACTTCTAGAGTAATAGGCCTCAGACAGGATCCAGAAGACTCTCTCACTCCATCATTCAGAACAGAGGAGCCTCCGGGGCGGTGTACCGAGTCCTCCGCTCGCTCACTACTGCATCTCCAAACATCAAAGCAGTCACATCAACAAGTTTACTGACGACAATACAGTCACGGGGCTCATCTCTAACAATGATGAGGCGGCCTATGGAGAGGAAGTGAGGCAGCTGGAGTTCTGGTGCAAAAAGACAATCTCTCTCTGAAAGTGACCAAGACAAAAGAGATTTCAGAAGGACACAGATGACTCACACCCCTCACTCCCCTAATAACAATGACTGGTCAAGATCTTACTGTTTGTGTATCACAGGAGTTTTTGCAGTAGACCTCATGACCAGAGGTGGTAGAGAAGCCTAAAGCCATATTCATGTAGAAGTTACTTCAGTGAAATAATTACTCAAATAAAATTACTTCTCCAAAAACAACCTAAGCAGAAGTACAAAAGTACCAAGCCAATGTACTACTAAAAAGAGAATTCCATCCAATTTCTGCATAATTATATGGTTAAGACATTAACATAATCACTCAGTTTGGTTTGATGTGAGAATTGTTTACGGTAGTGGTGAAAGGAACCAGACGTCCAAAGTGTTTAATGCCTGTAAAAGCTCCCTTACAGAAAGATATTACATGGAACGGTTCTGAATACAATGCCTGATGTCTGAGATGTGTTTTATGAGATTTATTAGATAAACTTCTGGGCTAAAATGTAATTTTAAGACCCACTGATGGAGACGTACATGCAAGGCAAAATAGTGCCCAAAGAAAACTTACATTAACGTTGTAATGGTGGTTTTGACTAATAAACAAAATGTCTACATTTGTGTTGTAAACATCATGACCCCTGTTTCCTATCACCACTGTGAGAAATAGTTTGTCTACAGCACAGCTTTTTTGGTCTAAAATAAAATGCTAAAACTGAGAAGTCACACGTGTGACTAATCGCAAAACAATACAGAACCTCTGCAACACCAGCATAACAGAATAAAAACACAAAAAGAAAGTGGGAACTACGTGTGAATGGCTAAAATGTAAAAAGTTGAGTAAAAAGTTAATTTCTTTCCTCATAAATTTAACAGTTTATAAGGGATTTGAAAATGTTCCAAAAAGAACAGATCCAGCAAAGTTTTAGTTGAGCACATAACTAAGCAAAAGTAACTAGTGCACATGATCATTAATTTTCACATGATCATTAATTTGTATGAATAGATCTGCCCTTTTTAGTAGTTCCTACTGATATGTTTAAATAATGCTGTGCAAGTTGTAAGCGAAGCCGGAACATAAAACATGGCTGTGCTCTTGGCGCCCTCTGCTGGTGACTCAAGGCCATTACTCTAGTTACTAAAATTTCAAAAACAAAAACAAAAAAAAAATAAATAAAAACTATCTTAAATTGCATTATTATTTTTATTAATAACAATAATAATAATAATAATA
>JAILXH010049922.1:9541-25691 GCA_023558415.1 Piaractus mesopotamicus
ATGCCACATGGATTGCTGCCCAGGGAAGACTTGCTGACTCCAGGCTTGAACCAGGCTACAGTGGTTTTTAGTGCAAGGGAATAAAATGGACACCTTTCAAATGCAGTGCTATCAGATTCTTTGTGTTTTAAAACAAGAGCTGAAAAGGTAAAGAGAGGGGGGCTTTTCTGAAATGACTGGCAGAGAACTTTATACAGTGGTCAGCTTTTGAAGGCTGGGCAAGAAAGAGAATTGACAATAGAGTACAGCTAACAGTATTTATATAAAAGTTAGGCACCTACAAGGCTACATCATATACTGCAAGAAGTACAAAAAAAGTACAAGTACAAGTCCTGTTCTCTCCCACTTCCTGTTAAGTGGTGTACTTTATCTCCATTAGCTCCATGGAACTTACCATCAGGTTGCATGCTATAAAATGCCGCTCATTTAAACCAGGCCTCCAATAGCTGCCCACTCTGTACAAATACAATTAACCTAATTGTGATCTAATGAATTTCCAATTGCAATCCTGATTCCCAGCATTCCACTGGGAGTTCAGCAGACTGCTATTAGCCTCTGTTGTGCAGGTTTGGAAAAAAGGACTCTTTGGTATCCGAAAGGCTAAATCTAATTGGTTTACTTCATGGATGTACCGTATTATGCCATGCCATATATCTGATAGAACTGTAGTTGAAAGAAATACATCAAGTACTTCCATACAACATGAGTTAAATGTAATTTTAAGACCTCTAAATGACAAAATTCAAGTAATTATACCAACTTGCTCACAACTGAACCAACATTCAAATGCATCTCTATTCATGGAGCCAACAAACCTGAGCTGAATGTTCTTGATGGACCACTTCTGATCATTTCCTCTTTACAATACACTCCTTTCAGAACACCCTGTCATTCCTCATGCTCAGGAAAATTGACTTCTTTTAAAAGGTGCCCCTGTGATTATTTTGCATAATGCATGAGGCTCTAGGGTCTCTGCACTAAATTAATGTCAAAGAAGGAGAATGGAATCATTTATGATAAAATATAGACATAACTCCCATGAACGGCCACGGTCATGTAGCATATGCACTTCATTTCCATGAAATTTAGCTTTCCACTCCACCCATCTTTAATATAGTTTTGAATCCTTTTACTTACTTTAACAAGAATAAAAAGCAAACAAGGGCATAACCAGATGCAACAATGGATGTTAAGATATAGGCATTGCATCGCTTTCCCAATATCTGTTGGATATGTTACTTTTTTCTTTTTAAAGCTGGCTGAAGTTCAATACATTCTTCTATCGCTGCACTTTGCCCTGTGTATGAGGAAAAGAACACAGATGCATTATAATGACAGTGCCAGGGGCTCAGCAAACCCTAGACCAGATGAAATGCAGCAGAAGCAGCACACAGCCGTTGCTTGAGTAGACATATGCTAAACATACTCTCCTTCTCTCTTAACGACCTTAGGGCTCTGTGTAATGAAACAAATGTGTGTGCATCTGCAAAATTTCACAACACAACCTCAACTAATGCAAGACGAGCAAGCTCTGGACTTGCACTTTTGAGACCAGGGAGATAATAGCTAATTAAGTTCTTTCATGCACTTAAGCAGTTTTCCAAGTAATCACACATCAAGATGTACGGTTAATGACAATTATCTGGGCTGATTGCACTACAATTATCTCTCGTGATCAGCGTCGTACTGCTAGGCTGGTTTGTCAATGCAGTACTCTCCTTAATATGTTTAGATTTGTTGTGGTTTAGATTATGTTGTCTTAATGGAGAATATTAACCCAGAAAAGCTCTACTAATTATATTTTAAATATGCTACATTAATTACCCTTTTAAAACCATGGCCCATCTCGCATCCAGAAAGTATGGTCCGAAGCTGCTTGCTGCTGCCGCATTCTGTTGTGTTCACTTGTAAATATGTTCAGAGTTGTCCCAAATGATCCACAAATCAGAGGTTTCATTCAAAGGCCAGGTACAGCACTGAAGTATTCCACCACTGTCAATATTTTATTCTTCCTTTCACCATCTGAAATCTCCCAAGTGCATGCTTTCAGTTTTTAGTAGGTCTTCAAACTCTGTTTTTTTTTTTTTTTTTTTTTATAGTCAGTCCTTCGTAATGATGCCAAGACATCCATGGTGGAATGGAAGAGGTATAACTCAGAGTTCAATCTCTGAACATAATGAATGTTGTTAGATGGCAGATGTAACCACAGTATTGTCAAGAGGTATGCTGTGTTCTACACAAAGAACAATTCTGTGGTATGCTGATGTATTGTTGGATCATGTGAGGCAGTATACAAACTAACTCATTACATCAAAAAGGTTGATGAAGCTCAGAGGAATAGTATCGTTTATGGCTGGACCATGAAATATTAAACTGTGTGCATTATGAATTTCAAGTCAAGGCCATACTAAAGGAAGATAAAGAGGGGTTTACATTTGTTGACGATGATTTAGATATATAGAACAAAGTATAGAGCAAAGATATATAGAACAAAGGTACACATGTCACATACATTATAGGTCCAAATGTTTGTAGACACCTGCTCATTCAACATTTCTTCTGATATCAAGAGTATTAAAAGAGAGTTCATCGCCACTGCAGTAGCATCCTCTGCTCTTCTGTGAAGGCTTTACACTTGTATTGATATTGGAACACTGCCATAAGGATTTGGTTGCATTCTACTACTAGAGCACTAGTGAGGTCAGGTACTGATGTTGGATGATTGGTTCTAGATCACAAATGTCACTACAACTGCATCCCGAAAGTATTGGATGGTGCTCCATCACTCCAGAGAAGGCAGTTCCACTGCTCCACAGTGCAATGCTAGGGGACTTCATACCGCCATAGCCGACACTTGCCTTGGGTATGGTGACCTTACATTCATGTGCAGCTGCTCCAGAATGTCCCATTCTATTGGCAGTGCTTATCTATGGAGATTATACAAGCTGTGAACCTCTGTGTCAGTAGTGGATGCACCTTAAAGTAGCTGAATGCAATAATTAGGACTGCCTGAATACTTTTGGACATCTGAAACGCTTGGTTGAATTTAATGAGCCATGCAGATACAACTCTGTATGAATACAGAGAAGTAATGATGGCAGTTTTGATACTATGAGGGTTAGAAAGTATTGCCTTAAGTATTATTAGGCTGCATAGGACACAGAGTTAAAACTGCATAATAAAATCATCCAAATTTAGTCGGACAATATACTGCATCAAAAGAAACTGTGTTTTTTTTTGTTTTTTTATTCTTTTAACTTGACAGTCTGAGAGTTTATGTGCTGCATTATTGAAAAGGTAGACCTCACTTTTGGTTTGATCCTAAATGTAATTGACACTTCATAAACAATAGAGAGTTCACAGGGAAAAGAGAAGCATGAATGTTTCTCCACTGATTTTTTTTTGGGAGACTATTATAAGGAGATGATTCATCTAAAAGAATTTTAATAGAGTAACATTTTGCTTTAAGTTTTAAGAGTAACAGTAGAAGAACATTCTTAAAACACATTTAGGTCACGCCTTATTTAGGTGGTCCCCTATAAATGAACTATAGATACTTAAATCATTAATAAATTTTCTGGTGGTAGTTGATGATCAACATTATGTTTAGGGTTGGGTTGAGGAGTAGATGTGGGTTTTGCCTTGAGGTTAGGGTTAGGTTTAGGGTTAGGGATAGGTTTAAGAAAATCTTCCACACTTAACTTCAAGTTCAGTTGCATTTAACAGAAATTTAGTTCCTTGTTACTTAAAGATATACTGGGTGTCTACAAAGCATCAAGAGTGAACCATCCGAACAGTGTTACCCACATTTAATTACCAATACCACATTGGATCACTTTCGAAATGCAGTTCTGCTTACAAGAAGTTTTCAAAGTACTTGTTCAAAGCCTCTTAATGATTCCAATCCATGTGCCAAATACAATTCATAGTGGTTTTTTTTCACAAAACTATGAAGCACATGTCAAGCTATCTTCTATGTTGAATTAAACTCATGTGTGGAGTGGGAAGATGTAGTCTTTCTGAGCTGGCAGAAGAAAATGAATAAAATCAAGAACAAGTAGTGCTATGTGTTGCATGTATGCTAGCGGTACCAAAAGTGTGGGCAGTAGGGTGACAAGTAGTGAACCTCTGCCAAATTTATATTCACATTGCTATTCAAAATGAACCAACTTTTTGACCTACAACACATACGTTGGCAGCCAGTTACATAAGTATTGCAAAATCTTTGGGCAAATTCTTTTTAATTCTGTCAAATATCCGTTAATGTGTAATGTTGCTTACTAGTTATTACACTTTGCTAGCAGGCGTTAGCGCATCTCCCAGTGGGTACAGTGTTAGTCCTACATGAGGTCATTTAAGATCAGCAGATGAGGCTCAGTATGGTGAGGGAGACACCTCATATGATTGATGGCTTCAGCCTTGAACTAGACATCCTGTCTGCCCATGACTGGCAGCCTGAAATGAATTATTTCACTCAGATTCTGAGTGGTTTCGGTCTACATCCTTCCCTCCAGCATGGTCAGGTTTTTTTTTTTTTGTTTTTTTGTGGGCAGTATATATGTCTTCACTGATCCCTGACCTCACTGTCTGGTCTGCAAAAGCAAGTCAATATGACACCGGGCAGGGTTTCTGTAGGCCTTTGTAAAGACAAGGTGAGTCTTTTATATATATTTTTTTCAGGTGTTGTTCAATGCAAAGTGTTTGAATTTGAATTGCATCCCGGCAATTTGACTCAAACACAATGACCTGCATGGAATTTGATCGCTTGAGAATTGCGTCAAAAAAGGTATCAATCTTTTTAATATAAAAAAATGAAAAAATTCAGTGAAGAGACGATTTGCATAATCCAGTTCTGCTACAGCAATATGTGCCTGTAAGATCAAAGCAATCAGTCGGTTCAGAGGATCCATATAATGGATAATTAAATCAAATTTTCCTTGCTTGCATGTTAGTTTTAAGTTTAAGTTTAAAACATACCATTCACTCCTTGGTCCATACAGTCCATATATAGAAACTAAACTGCAAAAACAGGCTGCTTTGATTTGTTTTTGTTTTGTCATGAAAGCCAGTGATAACAGCCTATTCAGTCTACAGCAGTTTAGCTCCACCCACTCATGCTGAAGTTAACTAAGGAGTGTTTCAGTCTGAGACTTCTTGAATAAGGTAAAATACAAGACTGTCAATCAGAATCAGATGGTTATTCACACACAGCCTGTTTAATTCTAAAGGATGAAGACAGTTTGGAACATGTAAAAATGAATTATGACTATATTTGGTTCATAAAACCACATACATATGAACATAAGTGGCCCCTAGGGAACAAAAACTGAACACAAGAATAATCTAGGATATGGGCCTTTTAAAACCATATATAATGAACAAAAACTAAATAATGTAATAATTCTACACATGTAAAAGTATAAAGCTCCATGTATTTTGAGGCTCTTTAGTTTGGCTGCAGGCTTTTTAGCTTGTTCCTGCAGAGCACACTTAGCAAACTATAGTCCTAGAGATATGTTTGGACTTTTTTCAGTAATGTGTCTGGTTCAAATCAAGACATGCCTTGATTACTGAAAAAGCTGAATCAGTTGTGCCACACTAAGCTACAATGATGTGGCTCTCTGGGTTTGTAGTTGTGGAAATCTTGGCCTCAGCATCGCTGAGTTATTGACAACAGAGTCTGAAATCATTATGGTAGGAAAGCATTCTTGGTTTCATGTAAAACTCTTTCAAAAAGGAATAGATGTACCTCTGGTTAACTTTTCATCACATGCCTTATTCACGAATACAGAATCATCCTGTGGAAGGACAGGAATACCTCAAGCTAAGGAGTTCTGGCACTTGATATGACTTCTTTCATACACCTAAAAAAAGGTTTGAACCTGCAAGCTTCAAAGTGTTGCTAGTTCAACTCATTCAGAGTCCTTTGCTTTCATAATCACTGTATTGCAATGGTAATAGAACTTAATCAATGCCAAAAGGTCCAGTCCGGTAATTTGTCATGTTTGCATGGTTGCATCCAAGACCTGTCATTAATTTACACCTGATTTTAAAAGGTAGAGGAAAATCCATGCAAAAACTGCCTCAATGAGTTGCCAAACTGATAGTAAACCAAGCAGAGTATGTAATCAGCTACACTTCCAATATCTCTGCCTGTTCTCTATGCAGTCCTCTTAAGTTTGGTGCAATCTGCCCTCAAATGCATATGCAGGAGGGAGAGAAATACATTTTCCATATGTCCTTGCACATGGCCTATAAACTGTATGTTTAGGCTTGTGGACTAGTTTCATACAGTACTGTGTAAAAGTCAGAGACCACTATTCATTTATTTAACATCTGGTTGAAACTACCTTTAGGTACAAGTTATTCTTTTTTCAGGAGAAATTTCCAAGAAGATTAGATACATTAATCCACTTGCATAAGGCAGGGGGAGGTAAAAGGAAAATAAGTGAAAAACAGGAGTTTGCAAAACGAGTTATTCGAGGTACAGAGAAAATGGGACGTCTAACAACCGTACAAGACCTGGTAGACCACCAAATCTGCCCCCATAAGATAAACAGTACTTAAAGCTTTCAGATTTCAGACATAAGAGAAAATCAAGCTCCACTTTTGCTTCAGATCTGAAAAAAAATCCACAGGTGTTTCTGTCCATCCTTCCACTGTGAGAAGACAACTGAACACTATGTGTCTGAAAGAATGTGTAGCTGTCAAGAAGCCGTTACTGAGGAAAGGAAATAGACAAAACACAAGAACATTTGCAAATCAATTATAGATGCCGCTGGTGTTCTCAGAACAATGGACTGACCAACTCAGAGTCCAGACCTCAACACGGTATGCGTTTGGGATTACTTGGATTGTGAAAACAGAAAATTCAACCAACTTCTAAGACTGAACTTTAGAGGTGTGGAAAAATATCCCTGCAGATTTCTTTTAAAAAAACAAACAAAAAAAAAAAACAAAGTAAGTCTCATTAAAATAATGGAAGATGTAATAAGGCAAATGACACAGTAACTACTGAAACATTGATATAAGTGAAAAATAGGAGTTTAGGCTTCTATGTAATTTCCTGTTAAATCTATGTTTTATGATTTTTCTTGTTGCTGAAAGATGAATAGCATATATGTAAAGGCTGTACCCCTGAAACTGCTGCAGAAGGTTTAGTGTATCAGGCCCCCACTGTCTGTGCAAACAAACATTTTATAGCCTTGTAATGCAGCAAAGTGTTCACGTCATGGAATGTCTGTTGAATCAACTGCCAGTGTACAGACATAAAGATCCTCTTCATGAATGGACAGAACCTTGAACTGCCAGAACACTAGCCAGTTCTTTCAAGGTACATAATTGGGGAAAAACCGCATTAGATTTTTCTCCAGAGTTTCTAGAGGTCATCGTGACTGACAGCTAAGCTGTCAACATGAGTAAGTGAATGCTGTTGGTAAGACAGCCTTCATGTTTATTTTACTAACTAGTTATTAGTGTTATTTTTCATAAACTCTAGTGACTGAGAAAAGAGACTGAGAAAAAGAGTGGGAAGATGTCTATTAGACTGCAGATAACTTCACACACAAACACACACACACACATATGTCGCTGCTGTGTCAGACATTGTGTTTCCGAAATGATAACTTTACAGGAGAAGGAAAACACCTACTTTACTTTTAATTAATAAAGTCAATGGATAATTAATAATTAATTAAGTCAATGGAACCAACAATTTTCCAAGCAATGTTTGCCCATTTCTGTTGGTCTGTTCATCATGAAATTTACACACAATTTAAAGGGCAATAGGCATTTTCAAACTGTCCAAAACTTAAAAACGACAAAAATGGACATACGATGTTTTGCTCTGACAGCAGTGATATATTTCACATAATTTTCACCGCTGACATAATGTCAAAATTCTAAAAGATTCTAAACCATATGCCATGTATAATAATTTATGCATGCAATTATGCCTGTGACATATAACACAAGTCTGTATATATCCCTGTTATTTTTTCTTGTTCTTTCCATATGTTGGGTCTATTAATTACACTGAGGCATATTACTTAAACACAGTACAAAAAGCTTATCAATGATCATCAACACAGCTGCTCCAAACTCACAGATATACACAATGCATTTAATCAGCGCTCAACGGCTGCCACTCGGTACAATAAGCTTTTCCTATCCTCTGTAAATGACTTTCACACAATGAGGCACAGTGGCACTTAGAGCTCCAGATCGACGTCCTTAATCAAAACAGTGTGGCAGTTCCATCTGAGCAGGATGTGTCAGCCGGAGCCCTCTCGAGTGACTGCATTTCATTTGGTGGCAGGAATGAAAGGAGATCGGCCCGTTGGCAGACCAGAGGGCAGAAGGCTAAACCCAGAAGGGGGTCAAAGTCATCCCACACATCAAGCGGACCCGTCTGTATTTAATCTAATCTGCCACTTTTATGTGTGGGCACTCATCTCCTTTACGGCCGCAGGCAGCCGTCCACAGGCTTCTGTTCCAAAGAGTCACAACTGGCTCCTAATTCATCCCTTTATAGAAGAGGGCTGAGGGCTTCTCAGATACAGAATATGTGTTATGGTGAAGCACAGGAAACCGAGGTGGCACATTGTTCTCCACGGTGGTCTCAGTATATAAGGATGCAGTGATGTAGGACTGAGAGTAACAATGAAACATTACCTATTTTGTGATCCTTCTAAAATGAAACTCAAAAACCTTTTCCAGCTAAATAAGTCTTTAATGAATGCTTTTGGAATCAGAGATATTGAGTGTAATGGAGCTTTTTATTTTAATCATACAACAATGAATTTGAAACCCTGTGGAAATGGGATCCTACCAATCTCTCACACACATGCAGTTTTTTTTTCCTGCTGTTTCTCTAAAATATTAATTTGTGTTAGATAAACGGAGCAAACTTGCTAGCTAAACTAATTTTTGTTTTCCCGGACTCACTGTGCATAAACTGTTTGTCAGGCATAGGCTTGCTTACTTGGGTTGTGCATAGTTGCCTTTAGTGGGCAAACTAACTAGCTGCTGGCTTTATTCTTATTCATGAGCTTAGTTTGTGAGTCTGAAATAATATATAGAGAAAGTTCTTTGTTTACACTGGGTCTGGTGATATTTGGGTCAATGACAAATAAGTCTTTCAAAATTATAATTAAAAAAACATCTTATTGTGTGTGTGAATTTTATATAATTTTATACATGTATAGTTTTTATACATGTATAATCTACAGCACGTTCTCCATCAAGAACCATTTCATGATGCAAAGAACCCTTTAATCATGCAAAGGGTTCTTTGAGTGTTCATGGTTCTATACAAAGCAATTTTTTTTTTTTTTTTTTACTAAAGAACGCTTGAAGCACCATCTTTTTAAGAGTGTTGTCAATTGTAGAAATTTGAGGAAATCAGAATTTATGGACAAACGTTTTGAGCTGAATACGTTTACTGAATACTTTGATTTATTTTGCAACATATTTTGAATTTAAAGTTTTGAAACATTAAACCATACCAAAATGTTTGTTAGATTTTTATATGGCTAAATTATCCTTTTTAATAGTGTTCTCAGTCTGTATAACGCTGCTGTCTGAAGAAAACCTCTTATCTCCATTTTTGTCGTTTTTCAGTTTTTGACATAATTTGAAAATGCGTTACCCTTTTCATGATGAATGGACAAAAAGAAACGGCCCAAATTACTTAGAAATATGTCTGGTTCCATTGACTTACATTAAAAGTAAAGTATGTTTTTTCCTTCTCCTGTAAAGTTACCATTTTGGAGATTGAGGTTTTCTTCCAACAACAGCGATATATATTGGACAGTAACACCACCTGATATGTTTAGATTTTGGTAAGCATAAATGCCTGAAATGTGGCAATACATTCATTCAATACAAGGATGTATTGTAGAATGGTGTGGTAGTTATGCATTTATTTTATTATTCAATAGGAAAATAATGGACATTTGCAAAGTGTGTGGAGTGTAACTGGGTTCTAGTAATTTGGTCTGGTGCTAATTTCAGAATTTCAGAAGCTATCTATTCCACTTCTTTGCCACATATAACATTTAAACAGTGGTGAAAAAGAGATTGAACATTTGACACAGTGTAATCAATATGTGAAGGTCCAGAACTGTAGATGCACAAATTTGTCATATTGTTTGTGCTTACAAAAAAAAAAAAATGTCTGAACCAATGCAATATAACTCAAAGTTGAATTTAATCAAGTTGGCGCCTCAAACGGTCCTTCACAGGCAGACACGGGCACACACATTTGCACCTGTGGCAAGAGCAGTTCCAGACAAGTTCTTGCAGGGGCTGGGATGGATCAAATGTGAGTCATTCACTAATTGGATGCCCTCGTGCCAAGTGTCTTCAAAGAGAACAACTTTTGTTTTGATCTAGTAAATTGAATTGGACTATGCTGCTGGCATCTTCACTGCATACTGAATATGCTCACTGAATCCACCCCCCCAATCCTTCTGCCCACTCATTCTCTCTCTCTTTCTCTCGCTCATCACAAGGCCATGAGTGTTGCGCAAAGATCTGCTGTCTGGAGTCACCAAATTCTCTTTCACCCAAAGTCAAGGTTTATTGGGTGTCTTCCCATAAACACGATGGACAAAGCCTTCCCAGAGAATCATGTTCTTGAGAACCATGGTAATTCAGTCCTGCATGTGCACTCAGTTAACACAGCGGAGTTATATTGATCCTTAATGACCTTTTTTGGAGAAAAAAATGGACTCATCAGCCATGAACTGTGAGCATCTCCCCTGTGATTGCCTCTAAGACAAATCTTATCCCTTTAGCAAACATCCCCTGCACACCACATTATAAAGGTATCTGTGAAGACAACATTCCACACAGGTCAGGGTCTCTGGCAGCACAATAAGGTCTACTCCATCTACAAGTACTAGCTCAGACTAAGAGGTAGTTCCATTACCAGCAAAATATTTTGATACTTCAACTACATTTACCGGAATAACACTTTGATTATGACTACAGTTCAATTACTGTTCTGTTTTTATGCGTATCTAAGGCAGATAGTAATAGTTTTATGCCATTCTGTAGATCACAAGAGCTGTCCTTTTCCTGATAACAGAGCTTCATTTGTAGTGGGCGCCATGTTGTCAGTGAAAATGACGCTTTAATGTCAGTGCTCTTTTTGACGCGCAGACATGCACCAGCATGTGTTTGACAAGCAGGACAAACATTTGCTCTGTCATGCTGGCACAGTCTCTGATTACTAAGGCCAAACGTCATGACATTTACGAGGTGGCTGAAATGCCTCATCATTTACATTTATTTTGAGCGACGAAACCCAATCAGTCACGCAAAAATGCGTGTAGAAATGCAGAAAAAAAGATTTTTAGAAAAACAGAGTCAACATTGAATCATGAGATGATGGTATTTAAACCGCTATGCTAATACACCATCTCTGGCACCTACGCTTCAGTCACATGCAAACGTCTAAACACCCCTGGTCAAATGACGTTTTGTTGATTTTCTAAGAGAACATAAACTAAAACAAGGCATTTTTCTGCCAGAGCACAATTTCTGTTTATTTGCTGAATTTAACGTATTGGAAAATATAATAGGATGTGTACTTATTTTCACTTAGAAAATCAACAAAACGTCATTTAACCAGGGGGGCCCAAACTTTTGCATACGACTTACACCAGTTTCTTCTGAAATCAAGGATATTAATAAGGAATTTGTTTCCTTTTGCTGTAGCAACAACTTCTACTCTTCTGGGAAGGCTTTACACTAAATGTTGGAACATTACTGTGAGGATTTGCTGGCATTCAGCCACAAAAGCACTAGTGAGGTCAGGTACTGGCGTTGGATGAATGGTTCTGGATCATAAATGCCACTGCAACTCATGATGCTCTGTCGAAAGATGGAACACAGTTTCACTGCTCCACAGCCCAATGCTGGGGGGCTTTATTCCTCTCTAGCAGACGCTTGGCATTGTGCATGGTGACCTTAGGCTTATATGTGGCTGCTCCAGAGCATCCCACTCTGTTGACAGTGCTTTTCTAATGAGATTATTTAAGCTGTGTGTGTAACTGGACACATGTATCAGCAAATTAGCTTAATTCGCTAATTTGAAGGGATGTCTGCATACTTTGTAACATTTAATGTATATGAGAGAGCTGTAAAATCCTAATAACCTAAGAGCTACAGCACTTAGAAATTAACAATATTTACAAGTATCTTTGAAGCGTTTATTTAAGATATTGTAAACGTAAGAGTTGTTGTTTCACGCATCATATCACATATTACATTTTAAACTGCAATATAGTTATTCTCTATTGCTCGGCCTACCCATATGGGGTGGGTTGTAATTATTTTCTTATGTGTTGCTATATTACTGTTTATCACATACACATTCTCCCCTAAATGTTTCAAATAAGTAATTCTGAAATTATATCCACTAAAAATGGAAACAAACAAGAAAGCCCAGAACAATGTCTTTTTGCTGTTCCTGCACTTTTTTAGTTCAAAGCAATATCATAAACTATATCTCTGTGTGCAACTCATCTCCCTCTAAGAGCAATCCGTAGTTCGCATTCTATTAACAGCCATTTTCAAAGACCATGACATCCATTCCATTACAAATGTCCACTGGGAGCAAAGAACACTCCAAGTATTTATAACTAATGGAAAACTGAACTTGAGCCAATACCAACGCCTCCTGTTCCTGTAGTCATAAAGTCTCTGGTGGGCTGCACATATTGTATGTACGAATATTACTGAGTTCAAATAATATTGTAATCGTTGTGTGTAGAATATAAAGATGGAGCATGCACTAGGACAGTGCCAATTAGCAGCCCTGTCTATTCTTGTTTTGTGGATATATTTGTGAATTGGACTGGCTGACAAAAGTTTCTTTTGTACTCTGTTTTACTGAATGCAGTCAATGAATGAATAGCATCCCTACATTTTAAACACCTTGAACTATGAGTCATTTTTTACTCTCATAAAAACAGCCTAAATGTTAGTTTCACAGCAATTACCAAATCATCATAGTAGTTATTGAATAATAAGCCTTAAAATTGTTCACTGAAAATAAAGTTAGCTTTGTGGCATAGGGTTAACAATCGTAAAATTATACATTTATGTTCTCGGTTCAATTTCTGCTTTTCTCATTTATCAGAGGCTTAAATGAGGAAAGAGGCATTTTTTTGAATGCATAGAAAAAAACATTTTAATGGCTATAGTAGCTGTTACTCATTCGAATCACTACACTGTTGTCAGTGAAACCAGTGGAGGACAGAAGCAGATCTTCTAGTGTATAGTGTCTATTATAGTGCTCTGAACTGCAATTATAGAAGAAGGAACTGGACCTAGATCAGCATTAAAAGACCATTTCTATCCAGACCCAATACCCATCCGCAGGTAACAGAATGATCAGTGTAACGTCACGCTGATTGTCAATGTGTCTTCTTAATGAGGAGCTGGTCGATGGGAGCAGTTATCAGAGCCAAGCGCTTTCATTGAGCTCCCATCCTTATTGTCTTCAGCTGTCTGGTGGAGGGAACTTGCTAGAAAATTGGGCAGTGACTAGGCTGAAAGAGAAAGCCAGAGAGATGGATGTTGTATTTGTCTGTGATTGTGAAGGTCTTGCTGGCTAAATCAAATGGCCACTACTTTGGTAAATAGGGAATATTAAAATGTCATTTTCAATAATTTTCCATTATGTAACTCACAGCCTCAGCTTGAGGCCCACACAGCGCTCCTTTCTGCGGCAAAACCTAACAGCAAAAATAAAGCAGTGTGTGGCAAAATGGCTAACACCTTTTTACAATGCCTCCCCCATGTAGCACTACAGATTATTTTCACAGCATATCTTTATGTCTGCGACGATTCAGTCTGATTACATTTGTGTTAGATTAAAGATACTAACTTCGACAACATTTGCTACACCTAACTGCTTTTAAAATTCAATTTGGCTGTTTTCCATATCCTTTAGTTACAGATAATTCCCAGTGTAGCAGATCTCCTCCTTCTCACATAGCTGCACCACAGAGCTAAAGTTTATAAAACCTGCCAGTGCCTCTCTTTTAATGACCGACCAACAACATGGCACCATCAAGTGTTGTTAGAGCATGCTCTGAGGGCAATTGCGCAACTCTGTAGATGCCCAGTTGGATGGTGTCATTTATCTTGCTCTTTCCAAGAATGACCCTGCATTGTTGCCCGTTTGGCACCATGGAGGGTTTGAACCTGAATCTCATTGCCTTGACACAGCTGGGACTATAAGCCTAAGGCTCATCTTTGCACTGCTATGCAGAGCGTTTTTTTCAGGTACACCACTCAACAACACTGTAACCCATTAAAAATTACTTTCCTTAGGAAGTGTATTTAATAAGGGTCTGCCCTGCATGATCTAATCACTCAACAGCTGGCCAGGATTTCCCAACACTGGGGAATCTTAGAGATTAGTAAGACATTTTATGAAGGATGAGCAAAAAAATATGCACTACATTTGTGACTCTTTCCTGAAAATCTTTAAAATTGCTGAACTTTCGAGAGTGTTAACTCCACGTTAAGAAGCATTAGTGCCAATATCTCTTCCAGCAGTAGGTCTGGCACAAAGCATTGTCTACTGATAACAAATAATCTTAAGGCAGGATTTACGATGCACTTGGTGCTACAATGCTTTTGGGAAAATCACTCCTTATCTATAATGTGAGGCTCCTGCTGTATAATCTTTCCTATGTGAGTAGTGCCCAAACAGCATGTTCACATTAATGTGCCATTCAGTCAGCCTGGGTATACTCCTCTTGTGTGGTCTGACCTTTGGCGTTATTGCATGTTAATGCATATCATGAATACACTAATGGGCCTTCCCTATGTGAGTAACTAGAAGAACTGCTTTATTTCAGAACGTTTCTTTTATATTTCTAAAGGTTAAAAATACATAAGGTAGCCTATTGCTGCCAGGTGGAGAAGAAATAAATATTTTTCTCTTCTTCTCTGTTTCTGGTAGAAGTAGGTCAAAGTTTTGATGAAGTATCACAAACTAATGACTTATTTTCTCAAAAAATAAATCTTCACTGAAAAAAAAAAATATTGCTTTGAATTTACTTTGTTTAAATGTGTACATCAGTTCCACATAATTAAAACATCATAACACTTTATTTTGATGGTCCATTGTAGATGCTTTGTAGATGCTTAGTCTACCTTTAAGTAACATTTCAAATAAATATCTGTTGAATGTAACTAAACTTGAAGTTGCATGTGAAATATTTTATTAAATCTATCCCTATCCCTAACCCCAAACCCAACCCTAACCTCATGGCAAAACCTACACTTATTCCTAAACCTAAGCCTAACCTTAACATTGTTGATGACCAACTATCACTGGTAAATTTGATAATAATATAAGTATCTGTAGATTATCTAAGGGGGACCATCCAAATAAAGTGTAACCAAAATACCGTACATCAACACAACTGTTGCCAACAGTAAATTAAATGAACATCAGTAATTGTGCTGATGTAGTGTATTTCATTGATGTGGAACCAACATACACATTCAAAACAAGTAAATTCAAAGTGACATCAACTTGCTATATTAAAAAAAATGACTTATGTTCTTTAAATTTTAACTTTGCATCTCAGAATAATTATTGTGTATTACATAATTATCTTCTTGAATTTTTGACTGTTTTCTCAAAAGTTGGACTTACTTCCTTGAAATGATTACTAATTTCCTCAAAATGTTAACTTATTATCTTGACATAATAAGTTAGTTTTCTCAAAATAGTCACTTCCTTTCTTTGTTACTTTTCAACATAGTAAGTCATTATTTTGAGATGCTAGGTCTATTATTAGCCCTATTATTTCAAGATTGTAGGTCAAAAGTATTACATGCTGCGGAATTGGCCTCCATGAATAGAAAATAAAGAAAAAACAGAAAATTAAGTCTTTAAATAAATACTGGTTAAAAAAAGAAAAGCATTATGCACAGCATTCTTTCAGAAGGGTGAAAACTAAATGTGGCCTCTTGAGACAATGGTGTCCTTAGTGGAATTCCCGAAGGGGGTCCCAGGCAGAAATATTATCAAAATATGCTAGAACAAGATTCCCTTTGAACATACATGAATAATCTTAGGGGTGGAGTTTTTATACCCTGTAGCAGTTAAAATGAA
>JAILXH010050027.1:0-13485 GCA_023558415.1 Piaractus mesopotamicus
CGCTTCCCTCCTGCGAGCTGTGCTTTCCACATAAAGCTGGGTAATTGTATAGTTATTTGTCTCTTTCCCCTCTTGCTGGATCCCACAGTTTGAATTTCCCCTAATTGAATATTGATTTGTTTGTTTCACTTTCTTTTAGATTGCATTAAATATTTTGCTCAGAAATTGAGCATGTATGTTCCAAATGTTTCATTTATCGTAACAGTGCCTGAGGGCTTCGGTTTCTGAATTCCACCATCAAAGAGATCACATAGCATACTTAAGTGTAAATTAATCAATTCAGTAAAACTTAATATTAGAGCACACAAACACTCAATATTTTTTCCCCATAGTGTTTGTAAATGTTGTTTGAATGTTTGCTGGATACATGAATCAAATGAATACCCTCCTAGCTTTCTGTTTGCTTGTTTGATTTGCTAAACACTGATCCCTTGACATTTCCCTTGATTGCAGTTTGAGCTCTGTGCCCAGATGGCCTTGCACTTGGGCGGTGGCGAATGACATGCCAGGAAATGTGGATGTGTCATGGCTGTGTGCCAGTTCTGATTGGCATCGTTCCCGTGGTGGACCCAGGTGTTACGGGCTGCAGTTTAAATTAAAACTGTTTGTAGCATTATGCAAGGACAAGTAGAACATATAGGTTCACATATTACAGGAACATGGCTCTTCAAACACGTCTGCCCATGACCTTTTCGACATGCTTCAAGACTGGACTGTTGCATGGAGTCCTCCCATGAAGACATCCCATCGACTGGGATGTGTGTGGACGGTTTAATGCAGAGATGGAGGCTTTAAAATATTTAGGCTCGGGACACTCCATATCAATTATTCAGAGATGCTGTTCTAAGACAAAGCGTCTGCCATATGTCAAAGATGAAATCGGTCTGCTCCAAATTTAACTTCACATCAACCTGCATAGGTTATCTGGGGGATTTTCTTTTGAGCTATTTTCTCTGTTACCTATTGCCTTCCTATAATTGTAGAAGCACTATACTGCAAGGTTAGGATAAAAAGAAGTTGCATACAATGCTAGTTAATTAATGCTTGAATACAGACTTAGGGTTCTTTGGGGTGAGACCCTAAAATACCTGCTATGGTTGATTGTTTTAATGAACAGATCCAGATGGTTCTGTAAAAAGCCATTTTATAAATGAGATGTGTGAGTGTAAAATAGACCTTCAACCAGGCTTGAAATTTGGTACAAACCCAGATTCAGCCTCAGAGTTTTCTGCCTGTGTCTGACCTGATCCAAACCATATCACTGAGTTTTGAGCCAGAACCTGACCCAAGCCAGACAAAATGTTGCCCAAACTGATCATACTTCAAGTCAAGAACCTTTTAGCAACCATTATTTTTAAGAGTATAGCCAAAATTGTATCGAAAAATCCTTTAGAGCAGTGGTTCTCAAACCAGTCCTCAAGGACCCCCAAGCAGTCCACATTTTTGCTCTATCCCTATGCATTGTGAGTTGAGCTGGAGCAAAAACTTGTTCATTCTATTGTAAGTACACTGGCGCAATATGGCTGCTGCTTTACATCGGTTTTTCATTTGTTTTTCGTTTGTTTTTCATTTGTTTTGCATTGTATTGTTTGTGTGAATGTTTTGATGTTTCCCTGCTGGCTGAGGAATTTGCTATCATTCCACCGAGTTAGCAGCCGAGAGTGATTTTCCACCCATGGCTCAGAGACTTCTTGGACCGGCTGTTTGGGTAATGCTACATCACAGCTATAATGCGGCCTGGACCGGCTGCTTGAGTGACGCTGTATTGTGGCTACGAGGCTGCCTGGACTGAGGACATGATCGACGTGACATCGCAGATGCGTGGCTGCTGGGCTGGCTGCTTGGATGACGCTGCACTGCAGCTGTGGGGCTGCCTGGACTGGCAGTGTTCAGCTGCGTGAGCAGCACTATGCCATGGCTACAAGGCCTCTCATGCCGGCTGTCTAAGTGACGCTACATTGCAGCTACGTTGCTTCCTGGGCCGGCCACTCGGGTAACGCTGCACTGCAGCTATGAGGCTGCCTGGACTGGTAGTGTTCGGCTGCAGGAAATTGCTACCCCTTCAAGACTTCCTGAGCTGCCCGCCTGTGTGACGCACCGTAGTTGTGGAGTGAGAGTTTCCCCACGGATAAAGACTCTTTTTGGGCTAGCTAAGTGACTCTATACTGTGGTAATCCCCCCTCACTAGCTATTGGAAATATAGAGGTATGTGTGTGTGTGTGTGTACCGTGTTGTTTTATTAATTGTTGATTATGTATTTTGTTAGTTTCTAATCTTTTTGTAAAGCGTCCTTGGGTTTGAGAAAGGCTCTATATAAATGTAACTTATTATTATTATTATTATTATTATTATTATTAAAAATGTGGACTGTCTGATGGCCACCGGGAACCAGCTTTAAAAATCCTTCACAGCTACAAAGAATGATCTCATACAGAGTACTAGATGTTATAGATTCAGAGCTAGGCCACAACTTGAGGAGGGTCTGATGAGACCAAATGTAGACTATAATTAGTGAAAGCAAGAAAAGATAATGAAGAAAAACACATATTGAATTTTCTCATTGCTCCCAGCTAATAATTACAACTGTTGGAAACAAATTAGATTTTCACTTGTAAATGTTTTGTGAGGTAGAACATCAAAATCTGTATCAACAGGGAAAATTGAGGAGAAATCAATTATTGTTATAGCTCCAAGCCCATTTTAGCTGCTCAGAAGAGAAGGCTTTGGTCAAGCTGGTAATGAAGCCACAATCAGTTTCTGTGAATGACTCAGACAGTTTTGCTGCTCTGCAGTATTGGCTCTGTAAGTGCTAATGGTTTCTTTGGGTGTGTGTCTCACACACTTATATTGGGTCCTCAAAATAGGATATTAGTCTTCCTACCAGCATTAACATGAAAATTCACAGAAAGAAACATACCCTCAAGTTCAAGGGATAATTTTAATACATATTTCCCTGCATGCACATATATACATATGTACAAATGGTGAAAGTAGAAATGAAAAGTCCCATTCCAAAATGTATTTTATAAAATGGATATTTCTGGTCCAGATATCTGATTGGCTGATCAGATTTCAGGACCAGATCAGAATACACAATATACGCAGACCTATGACCACCTCACAACTGAACTCTGTATTACTGAGGCACGGCACAAAAAACGCTTGTGCTGTTAATGTAATCATCTTTGATGCTGATGCTGCTCGCAGGAACCATCAAGTGCACTGATGAAGTGAGAATCTGTTTTTGTTTAAACTGAGGGGCTTACAACATATTTCCTTAACTAGACCTCTAGACTGGTCAGCTAACAGGATAAAACACAGCTGAATCCCAAACGCCTTACATACTCCCTAAATAGTGTGCTAGATACAGAGGTTTTGAAATTCTAGCTTCTATAGCAAAATAGTGCACTATTTGTTGAGTGTGGTTGTGGCTGAATTCTAAATTTCTACTTTCAAAGACTTTTTTTTAGCTATATTATTCACGGTTGGGGTGCAGAGGCAGTATTTAAATTCCTACATAGTGCACTATATAAGTAGTGAACAGGGTGCCATTTGAGATTCAGCTTCCCCAGCACAAGAAGAGGGCGCAGTTGGATTGGAGCTATTTAAGAATCATGGTGGTAATTTGGTGACCAAAAAGCACTTATAAAGCAAAGGTTTTTTGCATTAAACCATGCTATGTTATGATATGTTCATTAATATAGCACAAAAATGATAAAATTCATGAAATGACCGCAGTATACAGCGATGGGCAACTGAACGTTCTTCTCTGCTTTCAGCAGTCCATGGTTGCTTGGCAATGATACCACACACTAAAGGAACTACATTTCTTGGTGGAATACTTGTTAATGTTGATTATTATTAATGATAACTTAAATTAATTACTAAAAATTGTGTATTTTAATCATAATTTATGTGGGCCACTAATTTATAAAAGCAATAAGCCACTTCAGGCTTAGAAAATTATAACATCGCAGTAACGCTTGGCCTCTCATGGCTTATTGCTTTAATTAGACATGAAAAACAGAGTTGATATTCACAGCCACATTGGTCTCTAGTACTGCAAAATAATAGCAAGTGGATTTCAAGTAGAAATACACAGAACTAAAAAAAACTGTTCTTAACTACACATCTGTCTTATGTTTTATTATTTGGGAATGGTGCTTCATGTTAAAAATGAAAAAAAAAATGTAGTGTTGCGATTACTAGTATAAGCTGTTCATAAATTCTCAACCTTTTGTTTTATAAATGTATTATTTAATGTTTATGCATGTGTAGGGACAACACTAATGATGCCAGCATACACTGCCACTGTAAACATGTAGAAAATGTCAACATTGTAAACATGTGTAGAAAATGACAACCACCATAATGATTCTTCTAGTATTTACCTCTTATTGACAGAACAAGAAAAATATTAACCTTCTATTAAATGTATTGATGTAAGAAGACAATCACCGCCACATGACCTAATTAAAAATAGATGTGCTGCTATTAAAGTCTTGCGATTTTAAGCAACAAATTACATTAGCTTATAACATACGCAGCACATGTCCTTATAAATTGTAAGCAAACAATAAGAAAAAAAGAATTGTTAAGGACATTGAGAAGGATTGATGACTGCAGTAAATACTTCAAGTAGCTGAATATTTAAACATTTCACAGTAGTTCTGATGTTACGTGTGTTCACAAGTAGAATGCAGTGCCTCAGTGACTTCTCTCTCTCTCCTTGCACTCACTCCAAAACCAGCCTCTGAAATCAGCAGAGTGTGATGAGGTCAGTCACCAGATCATCTAATAGCCATCCTGTGTACTTGGTTGACCTGACAGTGTGGGCGTCAGATACTATTGAGGATCACACCTCTGTCTGTGACACTCTCTCATTTCCTCTGTATTAATCAAACGGCTGACAGAGAGGGGAAGCTTGAAGCTAGTGACTAATAAAATGTCACTGTGACTCTGATGGAGGTGCAAATCTGAAGAGATGGGATCTGAAGAGAAGTGTGAGGAGGAAACCAACCTAGGTTACATATACTGTACTCGCTGTAGTCCTCGTTTCAGATGTGATTCCAGGAAAGAGGTCAAATATGTAAACATTTCATATTGCTTCTAGCTAACATTTTTGGATAAATGATTATGTAATAATTATGATGAACATAAAGATTTCAAAGTAACACTTTATGGGAAGTCTGCCTAAATAAGTGTGTAAGACATGCATAAGCATATAGTAACATATTTATAAAGCAATAATTGAATGTTAACAAACAGCTTATGCCAGTAATTTCAATATGATATGAGATGTTCTAGGAAATTGTATGATATTATGACATTGCATTGACATAAGAGGCCCTAAAGTCACAGACGTTTGTTCCATTCATAACTGTGCTACAAAGAACAACATATATCAGTTCTGTGGAAGATGATAATTCCCACAAACTCACAAACTTAAGCGATGTTTTCAGACATGTTGTCTAATATGTATCATTTAGGATAGCTATTTGGTATCATACAATACATTTATAAAAATTTGGAATTACTTCTTATTGCAAACAAACGATAATATTGTAATACAAACACTTCTTTGCAAAAGTCTCAGGCATCTAAGAAAGTTACATGTAAAGCTTTTCATCTGGGCGATACGTGTGTATTTGTTTCAAAAAACTAACCTTAGAAAATATACAAATAATCCATTTCATTTGACACATGAAGTTAAAGCTCAGTGATACCTTTAATGGACCTGAGCAGAAACTACGACTGTAAGTATGTATGCACAGAGGGGTTACACATGATTGAAGACTGTTCTGTAAAATCATTTGTAAGATGGGCATGCCAGAAAGCAGAACTGGGGCTATGTTTGCAAGCAAACACCAAACGTGCCAATGTTAATGAACTCTGTTAGCAGACCATTAGGTTATCTCAGTCAGTGATGCATTAGTTTGATATTTCATGACGGAGGGAAACAGCCTACAGCAGACACTAACTAGAGCTCCACGCTTTAGTTCAGTTCATCTTTAGTACAACTGGCCTAGACGTTCCATCTGATGGGCCAGATAATCTCCTGGTACTCCCAATGGGCAGTCCAAGCCTTGAGGGACTCACAAAAAAAATTTGTTCAATCCAGTAATTACGCTACTGGTCATAAGGCCACTTATGTTAATTCAGTGTTAGTTAATAAGACATTATCCAATTCTTACACGTGTTTTAATGTCATTATGAAGGTAGCCTTCAAATAAAGTGTTACTAAACATTCTAGTGATGACTGTATACTGTGTGCAAAATACCCCCTGGTATTCGTGGGTCTGATGTTGGCTGGCTACTCCAGTGTTGGCTGGCCACTAACTCACTCACCATTGTGGCGCTGATGCTAGCTTAAATGACAACAAAACACTTGATCTAACAATTCCTCTCTTTCTAGTTTGGTAATGCAGTCATCCACACATTAATTGAGATCTTACACATCTCCTCTTTTCTTTGTTTTGAGAAATGAGTAAGAATTCATTCTTTCCACCAAACTCTTTCAAAATTGGGTAAGATTTCAGATTTAAAAAATATGTGGTGGTGTAAAGTTTTTCAGAGGAGGCTGGGCTTAGTCACAATTGCTAGGCTATGAAGGACCAACTGAGTGAATTCATTTGCTACTCTGAGACAGACCAGTGCCTCTCTAGTTAGTTAAGAATACCAAAGACAAAAGCTCACTGACTGTGGGTGAAGCAGCTAAACACTGACCATTCCCGTAATTTTTGTTTGAACGTCTGTTTCTCCCCAGTGGACAGCATAACATCATAATAAGTTTATTTTTAGAAACCCCCAGAATTTTGATTTTGAGAGACTCAGGGAGTCCAATAGGTTAATTAGGGGGCTCCAGGCCCCCCAGGACACCCTGTATTTTGCACAATGAAAATCTCTGTCACTTTGGTTTAAGGCCTCTTTGTCAGTGATGTCATTTACTTCATAAAACATATTAAGTCATCTTGCAGTTTCTGACATAAGCCATTCATGAATTCTCTTTATTAGTACACTATTCAATGTGTATGCACATGTTATAAAGTCTTTATGTAGCTAGCCTTTGAATAAAGCAATTTTTTTTTTAAAATATGGTTATTTGGGCCTTATATCAGGCTCAGGAGATTAAAATGGTTTACTCATGCGCTCAACAAAAGCACAAATACTTCATTCTGCAATGGAAGAAAAAACTGCTGCTGAAGTTGCAGACAACAAACTGGCTTCTCATATCTCTGTTTCCAAAACAGATTTACTGGATGCCTGTTATATAAACCTGTTGAGTCAGTTGTCCTGCGCAATATCTGTTGCAGAGGATCTCCACCTCAGCTGCTACCTCAAACTCCTTCCAAAGACCTTTAAGCCTACTGGCCGTTTGAGCTAAAATTGCTGTGTTTTTCTGATCTCTGCTGCCATATTGTTGAAGGATCAGAGATGTGAGATTGCACATCACTTAGTCTGATCAAAACTTGCTTTATTAATTTGCATTTTTCTCACTGCCTTTGAAGTGTAAAAATCCATATTTTGTCAGTTGCTTTTGTTGTTATGCCAAATTTAGGAGAAATCAAAACAACATGTCCAGATTAAAAAGTGCAAATATTCATGAATATCTTAGTAAGAGAATCTAAAAGGAACATTTGCTGCATTGATTCTACTGTCATTCAAAGCATTAAGGCAATATATTATGTATTGGCCAGTGTCAAGGTCGCCTAGATGAAATGATTTTGGTGAATACATTTCTTTCTAAAGTGTCAGCCTGTTGCTCGGCTATCTTGTTAAGAGTAAGCTGTCCCTAATTTTTTAAAAGCAGACCTTTTGCTCACAGATGAGAGTTCTCCACTAGGTAAATGAAAGGTAATGAAACATGTGGTAGAAGTTATCTTTAGCTAAGGGCAGAGAGGGGAACATACATCTGAGGCATTACTGAAATCTAGGACAGAGAGCAGGTCCTGTCCATTTGCTGATTAATCAAGATGACATTGTTTAATGGCACATGAAAGGTTCAGCAGAGTTTCAGTACTGGATTGTAATGAGAGAGCAAACAACATGGCCTCGGAGCACAGATGTTAATGTCCAGCCTGTTTATATTTAATGATGTAGAGTTGATTTGGAAAGATGCATAAGCCCTGCTCTGTTTTTAGATGAAGTGGTCATGAAACAGCACTTAGAAAGGCATAATAGTATATATAGTGCTCTTAAAGAGTAGTAAACAATGACACATTTCTTTTCGTTGCAGTCAAGAAATGAACAGAGGGGGTTGTTTGACTTATAAACTGAAAATATAGTGGTATTAAATAAATTAATTGTGTTGTCTTTAAGTAACATAAAATGCACAAAAATTAATGAAAGTCTTATATATACTGACTCTAGTCCATTTGTTAGAATGTAAATGTGTGGCGTAATTTAATTACGTTTATACAACAATTAATTTTTTTAAGTAAATGGTGCTCTTGCTGTTCCTTGTACCTGATTCAAACAACTAGTTTCCAGTAGTTTTTATTTGTCTATTGTATTTTCTAACTTCTTAGATTTGTGTTGACAGCTGCACCAAGAGAATTTCCTTGTACATCTTGTGGATTGTTATTGGATAGATTGTGTTTCTGATTCTGTCATGTAAAAAAGAAAGTCAAGGTCTCTTTCTTCCCATCACAAAGCAAATCTGCTTGGTTAAGTTCAGAGTTCAGGGACCATTTTCATAACAGATTTTTAGCAGGGGAGCTGATCTCGGATCAGATTCCTGTCTTATTTACTGTGACTTTACTGACAGGAACAGATCCTAAAAGCAGAGGTGGGTAGAATAGACTAAACCCAAGTAAAAAAACAGAGCTTGAGTGGATTTACAGAAGTAGAAGGTCAAAAAATCTCTTAAAGTACCAAATAACTTACAGAACTGCCGCAAAACTTCAATCAGTGGACCATGCTGGGAAGAAGTATTCACCCCTTTCCTGATTTTCTCTATTACTGCATGTTTGTCAGAGTTGATGGTCTTTGAACAAAACATAATTAAGTGTTTAAAGATTACCTTAGAACACATTTTCAAATGACTATTTAGTTAAGGAGCAAATATATCCAATATCTGTATCACCCGTGTGAAAAAGTAATTGCCCCTTAAACTTCACAACTGGTTTCAAGTCCTTTAACGGCAACATCTGCAAAAAAACATTTCCTATTTGATATCAGCTTTTCACACTGTTGTCATGGAATTTTTCTTTGTAGAGTTGCTTTAATCCAGATATACTGGTAGGTTTTTGAGCATGAACTGCTCTCTTGAGGCCCTGCCGCATAATGTCTGTTGGATTCAGCTCAGGGTCACACCAGAACCTTAATTTTGTTACTTTTCAGCCGTTCAGATATGGATTTGCCTTCCTTTATTTTTTGATTATTGTTTTGCTGTATAACCTGAATATGTTTCAGCTTTAGCTCATGGACAGATAAACAGACATCAATAACAGCAAGTTGTCCAGGTTTCAAAGCAGCAGAACCTCCCCACAACTTCCCATTATAACCACTACATTTGAACACTAGTATGATGTTCTTGTTGTAAAATGCTAAACTTTACAGCAGAACTTTATGGATTTGCTTTATGGCAGGTATAAAGGAACTTGTGCTGTCCAGAAAGTTGTAGTTCAGAGAGGGCAGTCCTTAGAACATTATCCCAAAAGGTTGTTGTGTTGATGACTCACAAGAAGAAAAAATATTTCTTTCCTCATTAATATTGCTATCATTTGAATAGTAATAACATTTGAAATCCACCACAATTTTACCTGAGTAGATGTAACTGTGCAAAGTAACTAGTTACTACTGACCTCTGTTGAAAGGCAAGGCCTAAATTGTAATAAGCCAAACTCTAAACTGAAATAATCTTTAAAATAAACAAGCTCCATGCCCATTGACTGGTATTGAAATAGCCAGCATTCTTAAAATCAGTTACACAGTTACCACAGTCAATGTGAGTATTATATATTTAACATCAATTATATTCCTTATAAAAAATCAGTTATTGTGGTCCAAGCACTATAAACAGGAGGAAAATGAATCACGGAATGGATCAGTGTTTAGGGTTAGGATGTAACATACAAAGAAATTATTGGGAATATGCATTCAGAATACAGAAATCAAGCATCTGCATTCAGTTCTGGTTACATTTTGTATATGCAGTATTCAGAATAGTTATCTTAGGTTTTTAGGAGAATACTTAAAAACACCCATTACATAAAAAAATATTTACTTTAATATTTAAATATCAATATTTTTCTTTAAAAGAAACACCATCAATGCCTGTTTATTAACAAAAATCACGCCATTTAAAATATGGCTTCTTTACAGACACCAAAGTACTTGCTAAAGCCTGAGTAGACTGATAAATCAATGTGATGATCAGTTATTAATTTCAGCATTACTGATCTGCTTTGAGGGACAATCAAACTGAAGTGTTTTCAGTGGTGGACATGTTCATGGGTGATAAGCTTAGTAACAGTTCTGCACTGGACTCATGCATGTGTTTCGTAACTGAAAATTACATAGCTACCTACTTTATATGGATATGGATAATTGTTGTCTTAGTTCATAAGATATCAGTGGGATTATGGGAGCAGTAGTGGACTAAAGCAGGCAAAAATAATGCTGAGAATTTTAAATAAGTGAATTTTTTCACAGCAGCTTTTCCCCATGTGTCTTTCCAATATTCTAAATGTATTCCGAATATTTACTTTTTATATATTATAATGGAATACATTGCTGAATACATTTAGGATGGTGTATTCAGCCATTGCTACTTTTAGTATTCTGCCCAATCCTGTCAGTGTTCTATACAGAGTTATAAAAGACATTTTTAACATTTTAGATTGTATAATAGCCCCTCAAGGTAAAAGTCCCTTTGTAGGTAGAAGCTTGGACTCCTAAAAGGCTGCTGTAGGAAATGTGATGGCAAATTCAAACCCCAGAGAGTCTCTGGTGTGTGATGATGCAGCACTCTCTCTGTCATAAGGTGGTAGTGTAAACATATTTGTTCCCCCTTGAGGTCCACTAATTACATGTGAACGAGATTGCAATTCATCACTATTACACATTGGATATTGTATTACTCCTCTACGGGAACAAAATGTGAAACAATGTGGCATAAATTAGATGGAGGATTAGTGTTAAGTAATCGCATTAATGGGTAAATCTAGGGAAAACAATGGGGAAATGAGTGTTTACTCAAATTGTCCTGACATTGTGGACCTTTGGTAGGAAAAAAAAAAGAATTAATGGAAACATAGCCGGCCTTTGTACCTTACATGATGCTCCCTGGGCCAACGTTGAGATTTCTCAGCAAAAGTAAAATGATCAGTTTTATGACACAGTTCAAAATATTACTTTGATCTATTAACTTCTTTTTAGTTCCTTGTTTGCAGTGCGCTATTAGCTGTTGTTATGAATCCTGGTTCCTCTGGTCTTCAGCAGATGTTCATTTGTGTTCGGTGTTTTACACAGGGATCTGGACTGAAACATTTAAAAATATTCTTCCTTCAAACCACCTACACACCATCTTATTCTATATTTTTTTGCTAACTGCTCTCTATCATCAAGTCTGCCATCAATCAACCAGTTGTCACCATGACAACTAAGGGCGACACATGACAGAGATCTTGTACATTGGCACAGTGATAAATCAATTTAAGCCCAGTCATAGCATATGGATGAAGAGTTAACTCTTTTCCCATGTGTTTACCATGGGATGAAGGACTTCTTCCATCTGAAATCACAGTGCTGAAAAACCCTCGCAGAAATGTGAATTAAAACAGTCAATGGTAAATATAATTTTAGAAGGTTGCTTCTCTGAAGGAACACATAAAAGAATGTCCTTATGCTCACAGCAGGAGCGCAGTCTTCACTGCCTATCACAAATGTGAATAGAGCAACCCATAATGCACGTTAAATGCAGGAATTTTTCTTCAACGTATATTCGAGGCATTGGCATTTTCACAATCTACATCTCAAATGTCATTTGGAGATTAATGTAGAATGTCCGTTTGGAGGCATGGCAAAGATTTCAGTCTGAATATGGTTTCCTATGAGTGCAAACACTTAAAAAAAAGGTTCCAGCATTGCCAAAGGTTCTTTACTAAACTATATTTGGATCCCTGAAGAACCTTTTAATTGATAGTTTTTTTTAAAGAATCAATTATTGTTAGTGAGATATGTGAGTGTGAAGAGCAATTTTTACAAGAATCTCCACAAAATGCAAATTTAGGCTGTAAAATAAAACAATGACTCTAATTGTGGCTCTATTGGGTCCTTAAGCACTTACTCCAGAAAACTCTGAAGATCTCTGTAGTTTGTGCCATCATTTTATGCCCTAGGTCAGAACTCGGCAACCCAAATGTTAAGAGAAGCCATTTTGTCCTTTCAAGAAAAATCAAATCTTGGGAGCCACAATTAATACTGCTAATGTCCTAGTATATGCGAAAAAATATAATCTAAACGAAAATGCAGACTTGCATCTGCTTTAAGCTTTAGTTCAGCTACAGCCACTTTTCTCACATCTCTGACAGGAAACTTTCCCTCAAAAGTAGAATAGTTTCTTGTAGAATGTCTCTCAACATTTGAATTTTTGTGAAGCTGAAGTCAGTTTCTCATTTGAATTTTCCCGTTCCACGTTAAACGATGCCACAGTTACATTCTAGTGCCTCAGGCATCATTTAAGGTGGTACAGGAAAATTTGAATGAGAAGCTGACTTCATCTTCATGACTTTTTAGTGTTTGACAGTTTCTCGCTGCAGATTAAACGTATCAGGAAGCGTGATTCATCACTCCACAGAATCTTAGGCTTGTGTGGAGCTGCTCGGCCATGAAAATTTATTTTGTGAAGCTCCTAATGTTATTAAAAGAAAATGTGTCTGTCCATTCGTTTTTAAATTATCAATGTTTGTCTTCAGTCTTTCTCTTTTCCTTTTCATTAGCTACTAGCTAAGCGAGATTGTTGTCTGCATTGCTATGTGACCAGATTATCAGCTTAATAGCTAGAACCTGTTGGGAATTTCATGGTAGGTTACTTCTACTGTCTTGGTACATATCATCACTTTGTCACAAAATAATTACCCAGTACTGTATTAACTTACTCAGTTAATACATAAAACCTGATTGGCATTTCAGTGTACCTGTGCTTATTGGAATCATGTTACCCAAAATAATTAATTAGTTCTTTAGAGTCCGTACATGATACTTCTCTAGTTAATACATATAACTTGAAAGCAAGAGTGTTGCTGGTGTTGATTACCTGATGGTTGACATACATTATATGGACAAAAGTATTGGGACACCTACACATTACACCTACAGGAATTTTTATGACATCCCATTCTAAATCCATAGACAGTAATATGGAGTTCGTCCCCCCCTTTGCAGCTATAACAGCTCCCACTCTCCTGGGAAGCTTTCTACAAGATTTTGGAGTGTCTGTGGGAATTTTTGCCCTTTCATCCAGAAGAGCATTTGTGAGGT
>JAILXH010050030.1:11677-22453 GCA_023558415.1 Piaractus mesopotamicus
TGTATGAGGGAGATGAGAATTTACAATGTTTTAAATATATAAACATTTGATATTTAAATATCGCATATTTAACCCCTTAAAAATCCCAGGCATATTACATGAAAACAGTTTAAAAGTTCTGAAAATGTAAATTCAGTGATGGGAGAAATACCCAAATTACTGATTTACTGTTCACAGACCAAAAAAAACATAAAAATGGTGTAACTACTGAACTTCCTGAACCTGATAAGGAACAATAACTATTACAATATAAAAGAATACATGCACATGTGGCAATATATGTAGATCATTATGAGTAACATGTTGGCATTGATAAATGTTTATGACCCACAAACAAAAATAACTTTTGGTACACTCATGAAGCAACGAACCATTACTTTTCCTGCTTTACAAAGATATTTAAAAGAAGATTCTGTATAACCTGCAAAACAGACATGTTTATCAAAAGCTCTGGCACTATCCAGTAAACCATAATGATGAAACAAAGCTTACAAAGAAATGTAATACTTCAACCTGAAATGAAACTGACAATTTAACACTGGAAATGATACAGTACCATTATGATCTCCTGCACCATTATGGTCACCAAAGTTTGAAGATTGAATTGGCTGGCAAGCAGTGACTAGACGATTAGATGATAAAGTTTTCGAGTATCCGTAAGAGTTCATGGAGAGATTCCAACTAAACATGGAGAACGAAAAAAAACTGAGCTGTGGATTACTTTGTGTGTCTGCGTATATTTAATTTAAAACTGCTACTGTTTGCATTGTTTTTAAACTTCGCAATGAACAATTCAAACTCAAACACTACTGTAAAATAGGAAGTGGGCTCTATTTCTCTATTTCTGTATGACCAGTTAATGCCACATTGATGAATCTGTAATACTGCTTTGAGACAATCATTTCATTAGCTTTTAGATTTTGCCATTAAATGACAGCTGCACATATCATTATACAACAGTGCATAGTGCACAAACCTTTACTTTATTATTAGCTTTAATTTACCTTTGCCACCACTGCGACAATGCTAATTCATGTTTAATCTTCATGATAAGTGCCTCTATGGGATTTGTACTCTTATGTGTGCAGTCACCCTCTTATTCTGGGTTTAATAGTACTCATGGCACCTGAAGCTTAAACACAGACATTTATGGGTTGTAACAGTAATGTCCTAGTAATATATTCTTTACTACATTTGCAGTTTTACAGCAAACCCTTTTTGCAAACAAAACCCGATTTGCAAACAATGGTTTCCTCTTGTAAGAACATCAGTGGCAACTACTTAAGGAGGGGAAATTATGCTCAGCCCGAGAACTGGCTTAGTCTATTTGTGAGAAAATCTTTACAAATGGTGTAAAAATTTTTTTGCTAACTTTTTTGTATTTGTAACATGTATTCTTACGTTAAGTGTGATTAATATACAAATACAATTAGATATACAAATTAATTAGAAATTAATTAACATACAAATACAATTAGAAAACAGTGCCGTATCTGCTATGTTTTGTGCTAGGCTAATGCATTTTACATCTGTGTTCCGTTTTTTTGCAAAGGACACGCGTTGTAGTATGTGTAAACCATGCTGTGTGTTTGCAAATAGTACAGCACTTTAGAAAATACTCTGTTCATATTGTGTTTTTGCACTCAACCATCTCATTATACTTAAATGCTAATAGCACCCTCTTGTGGAGAACTTTCAGCCTGCTAAACATGGCTTTTTAAATGACCTGCAGATATTCAATTTGCCAATTAATCACTGCCAATTTATTAAAAGAGTTATTTTTTTTAAATAAATCTGAGTCATCAAGTTCAATTGGCTAGTCGTAAAAGAAGTCCAAATTTAATATAGCGGTAGCAATCCAGTACCAATCCATTAATATCGCACTCGATCAGCTCTAATATCAAACATTGTGGTACATTTCTGGCTTTTCTTGATTTTAGGGATGTTCTGAACCAGTCTGTCTCCTCAATCTGGGATTTGGTATACAAATGGATTATTTGTGAAAGGGCTGCAACAAATGACTATTTTGACAGTCGAATAATCAATTGAGTATTGAAACGAATAAATTGGATTATCAATCACTCATTTACCAAATAACTCCTATGTAGCTATCAGCTTTTAAATTTAGCTTGGGGTTGTTTAATGCATTTGCTATTTAACAATGAATACCTTATTTTATACTTCACTGCTTTAATGAACTTTCCTGCCAAACCAAAAGATAAATAAATCAACAAAATCTTTTTCCTGTCAAAATTTAAAAATCAAGGATGTGCAAAGTAGTAGCAATAAAACGTAACAAAACAATCAGTATTCTCTAATCACACCAACAGGTTCTCTGTGCTTCACCAACCACACGACCGTATCTACACATACACATCACACAAACAATAAACACATGAACATGTGTGTGGATCGCTGCGTTCTCTCCATTATATAATCTGATCTCACATTTGGAGTGCAATATTCTTGAAATAGTGCAATTCTGGACAGTAACTTTCTTAACCTGCAGCTCTGTAATGGTACTGAATGGCACAGCATGACGTGCCTGGCTGAACCCAACGCAGCATCTATGTGTGTATCTATGAGCAACACCCTCTCCAGCCATAAACGTGAGTGGAGTCAAACTTGGCAAGCAGTGGCAAACGTTTGCGGCAAACTTGTTATCTATGAACAGTTAGATTTGAATGATTTTCTGTAAACACTCCTGTGTGTTTGCAGAGAACTACCTTCTGAAACTGTTTGCGAGTGGTAACAAACGTTAACGGAGAACTCAACTCAATGGAAAACAGAAAACTGTTTGCAGCTGTTTGAAAACATTTTCCTATGTTCGCCGAATTTGAATGCCCCAGTGGCCTCAACGTTAAGACAACCATGCAATGTTTAAAACTGTCATTTGAAATGTCAACAGGGTCATTGTGAATAATAGCGACTTGCTTCTCTGTTTCAACTCCATTAACGATTCCAGAAAACATGCATTTCAAAATAGAAAATGCTACAGCTCAGCTCATAACATGAAGTAGGACGGCTTTTCACATAAGCTCACATTCACATTTTCACATAAGCTATTTAGCTAGCACAACTGCTTTACCGAGATGAATCTTCTTCATCCGGCAAGGAGACGTGTTTCCTCTTCAGATGCTCCAGAGTTAAGCGTGACCTACACCCACACTTTTTGTTTCAAGGCTGCATCGCGCTTTTGTTAACTCTTTATTAAGTGGCAATGTCAAAACATTCCTAGTTAGCATGAGAAACACACACGATGACGTCACTGACTAATCGACTATTAAATTAGTTGCCAACTAAATCAATTGATCGTTGCACCCCTAATTTGTAAAAACATGACAGAATGTGCGCAAAATTTAGGATGACCACGTCAAAAGTAAAATGTTTTAGCGCCAAGCATGTTTTGATTACATGAATACTAGAAACCTGCATACAGGCTAGACAGCAGAGGACAAAAAAGCAAAAATGAAAAGGCAAATTCAGAGTGAGCAGAAAACACTGCTCACTCTGAGTTTGGCAAAATGACTCTCAATGACAGCAAAGAATACTGTGGATTCAGTGACCTTTGAAACTCACTAACCTATAGGCCATATGCCATGTAGGCCTTTGAGGTAATGGCCAAAACAGGTGAAAATACTGCAGCACAACCGCCAACAGCCCATTCTAGTTCCGCTTCATATAACCAGAGTACTCTTCCTCCTCCTCCTCCTCGGAGACTGTAACGTGCCTGTCGGAGCTAGAGTGTGTGGGCTTGACGTCTGTTGTATTTTTTTGTTCTCTGTGAGGAGACGAAGGTACCAGCAGTTCCTGGATCTCCATGTTCCCCATTGTCTCTTCTTCCAACTCTTCCTCCTCTATCTGTCCTCTGAGGGTCAAAGAGAAGAGATTCACATTGATGTTACCCTCTGCCTCAGCATCATGCCCCTCATTACCTTTGTGTTTATGTCCGAGGAAGTCTTTGCTTCTAAGCTCTTGCAACAAGAGTCCTGCTGGCGAGCTCTGGCTTGGTGCTTGGAGTCCTTTCCAATGAAACCCAAACCAAGTCCTGCACGGTGGTTTTAATGCATGCTCTGTAGCAGCTGCGGAACGTAAGGCTTTTGGCACTCGCATAGGAGATGCAGGAGCTTCGCTGACAGGACCACCATCATGCGGACTTTCGTATTGGACATCTGGGGTAGGAGGAAAGGAGGAGCAGCTTGTTTCTGAAGGTGCCGTCTGACCCCTTAGACTCTCGTATGCCACCTCCTCATCCTCCTCATTCTCATTCTCTCCTTCCACCTCCCCATCACTCTCATTGCCACCCTTGACGTTATTAAGGATGTTGGGTTCCAGTGAAACAGTGGTTTGGGATTCAGTAGTGGGAAAGGCCAGTAACAGCACTTTATACGGGCTTTGAAGAGAACTCTAGAAAGAGAGGTAGAGCAAGTTATATAATCTTAAATGGGCAAGAACTTAATTTTGATGCTGTCTACTCATTCAACAATCACTAATAATGAAACACTAAACAGGAACAATATTTTGCCAAACCCATAGTCTTGATGGCTCTTGTGTTCTAACATTATCTTGTGTTTTAGCAGTCTACAATAATCTGATGGAAATCCAATTTCAGAAAAGTTAAACAAAAACTGACAGCAATGATTTGCAAATCTTGTTTAACCTATACTCAACTGAAAACAATTTAAAGACAAGAGGGGGTGCTGCTGAGAAAGTCGTGAAGAAAATCCGTGTCGGACCCCTTTGTTGACAGCACATCTGCTGTAATATCCAAGTCACCAGGCTAGCTGCTATCCTCACAGAGAGCAGCAACGCTCACAGCGCGGCTTTGCTACGTTTACTCGCTAGCCTCTCTTAGCAGCGGGCTAGTGGAGTAATAGCACAGTGCATGCACAGGTTAACCAGCTTTTCAGACAATTTAAAAGTATAAATATAGTAAAATGATGTGCTGACAAAACTTTTTAAAGAGAATAAATATTTATGTTAGCCTTTTCGTTAGCTACTACCTAGGTGAGACTGTCTGCGTTGCTATGTGACCTGCAGCCTGCACGCCAGGGGAAAAGGGACCTGGATAAGAGCCATACTATATGCAAGTTAAACTAAACTAAAATATTTTGGAAACAACAAACATGAGAAACCATATTACATGTTTCCACCCGTTTTCCGTCCGGGTGTACTCGCTGCCAACCAGAGGACCATCGAGCAAGCTATGTCAAAGCTTCCACCCAACTCGAAAGTGAATTACAAATTCTATTGCAAATTTTATTGCCAAGGATTTGCATCCATTCTCAGTCATTGAGAACCAAGGCCTTCATGCTATGTTGCACACTTTGGAGCAGAGATGAGCGATCCCCACTCTCTACAACGAGACCAAAACCAAAGTTATAAAATCACTAAAAAAACAGGTAGGACAGCTGTAACATGTGCTTCTTGGACATTCAATGCCACTGGGTCCTATGTCACTGTAACAGCACATTTTATCACAGATGAGTGGCAGCTAGCGTCTCACATGCTCCAAACAAGAGCAGTGAATGAGTGCCTTCCAGTTCACTTGCCACATCACTTCCATTTGTTTTATTAATAAAAGATAATGGAAGTAAATTCATTATGGATCATTACAAATACTTTGCTTTAAAAGTACCAAGTCCTTACAGTGAGAAAAAGAAATCCTGTATAGAAAAAAAAAAAAAAAAGATGCATCAGGATGCATTGATAATCATTTTATAATCGCACAGCAGCCCTCGGAATCATAATTTAATCGAATCATGAGATGCCTAGAGATTCCCACCCCTAGTTTGTACATTATAGTGGCAAAGTGTTGAAGAAGATAGACTGACAAGTAAATCATGAGTAATCCTGATAATGCAATATTGTGTGATCCTAAAATCCATTCATGGTGGAGGAACACATGCACGGTGTGGTAAGACAAGACAAGACAGTACCCAAAAACCTTTTACAGGTTAAATTACTACAATTTTGGGGCATTGGGGGTATTCATCTGCTCTGGGTCACTTGTTGGGGTCTTCAGCTTAAATATTTTTGTTCTCATTATTCCGCTTTATCTACCCAACCATTTGCCTGCCTGCTGCTATTCCATTTTGCCTCATTCCTGCAAATATAGAACAAACTGCAAGGTCATCACTGTCAGAACAAAACATCATATCTCCAAAAAAGTAATTTTACAGTACAAGAAAAAAAAAACCTTGGCCTCTCTTCCACTGTCAAGCCAAATGGTTCTCAGGGCTGTATTGTGCCGTTAAGCACCGGTAAGGACTTGTCAGTCTGGTTACGGTTTCTTTTTCCATTCGTTGTGCCGCTAAATCAGAACCAGAAAATACTGAAAAAAACTACACACAGGAGTAGGTAACTGCTAACAGGCTAACAGCTACACATACAGCACCCACCGCAATGCATGTTTGATTTAGTCAGTCATCCCAACACTAGTTAGTGTGTTCTGAGACTATTTTTCCTCTAAATGGGTGTTACTTGAGCATCAGGTACTGAAACTGAGCCTCAGACAAGCAGGTCAACTAAATGGAAATGAAAAAAAGCCAGCATTTCCCAACAAAGTCCCTTAATGCCGACTCGGTTTAACTGAATACAACAGTGTAAAATATGCTGCAGAGTGACCCTATGCTCAGACTACAGAAAAGGTTTGTGTCTCATCAACACAAATCAGTCAACTTTAATCTCGCCGTTACAAGTTTTATTTTCTACACTTGTGATAATATAGCACCAGCTTGTCGAAGTAAACCTGTCCTGGGGTGTTTGAATCTCATTTGCTAAGCTAGGCTAGCTGGAAGAGAAGTGCCAGCTAGCACTAGCTTTGCTAGGAGGCTACAGCTGCAAACACCACAGAACAGGTTTAATTTCAGCCTTCCATCCCTCCATGAGCCGCTAGACTACACTTCCTCAGATTTGAGTAACCAGCTACTCTCACCCGGACATCAGTGCTGTTTAACATTTAGATATTAGCGTTAGATTGACGTTTTGACATTTATTGAATGGTGGATTAAAAGCGTGTGCTGCTTTTATTTATTTGACGTCCGCACGGGGGAACTGAACTTTTTTGATTAATTTTGGTTTCAAAATTGAGGCTGTGGTGGCACAAAACAGACATAAACGTAGAACCAAACAGCGAATAGCTACGCCGTTACGTCATCCCACCGAACAGTTCTGTAGTCCTGAGTAAGGTTAGGTAACCATGTTGAAAAAAAACTGTGTTAAGCCCAGTTTTTAAGCATTTCATCATGAAATTTTGACAGAATGTAAACAACAGCTGGCACTATGCAAAACAGCTGGCAAATTATGTAAAAACACAAAAATCGACAAAAATGGAGAAACAAGGTTTTGCTCCAACAGCGACAATATGTCTCAAAATGCTGAGGGCAAACCAAACAAAGAGAGAGCAAATTCTGTGTCTCACCAGAACGGGGGGTAGGTGGGTTTTCAGGCAGAGGAACCCAGAGACGAACAGCAGACCAAAGATTATGCAGAACAGCAGCACCGCCAAACACATAACCACAGAAATCACAGCATCTAAAACTGGAAGAAACAGGTTTAAATACCAAGTTTAAACGAATGGTTCTGCAAAACAAAAACAAAAACAAACAAACAAACAAAAAACCTACTCTAAACACAGCCATGACATGTTTTGGCACTGGAGCTACAAAGCTAATGTAAAGCAAATGAGTAACAGGAGCTTATAGCCCACCAATTAGCTTCATAAATCATTACACATTTGCTTCAAACCACTTTTTGTTAATTAATCTCAAATAGACGCGTTTTAAAGTATCTCCACTAAGATAATGATAATTTCAAATACAGCTTCTATGGGACTTTATATGCCGTTATGTTAGCACCAAGCTAACAGTGGTGTACCTTCACCTCCTACATGTGCTTTAACAGTACTTAGGCCAGCTCTACTTCAACATGGCTTTATAATGACGTGCTAATACCCTGTTTATTATTCAAACTGCTAACAAATCACTCAGCCAATTCTTCAAGTAGGTAATTTTATGTCGATTCATTTTTTTCATCAAGTAATCAGTTTTAATCATTAGAGCCATAACTGTTTTTTTATTTATTTTTTTTTTTTTTTCCTTACAGTCAGCACAGCCATGCTCTTCTGTAAGTACGGCAGATGTTGTGTGTGATATTGTACGAACTCCTGTAGCTAGGAGCCGCAGCAGATAGCTTTCAACTTTTGAATCGAGATTTTCTACATCTGAATGTGGACGAACATTCAAAATTTTACTTTGACCACCTTACACTGTTGAACAAACAGCGCCATAAATGGTTTTATGAGTGGTCCCTTAGAAGCACCCCTTTTGGTCCCATTAAGAACCATGTTTGAAATATAGATGCGATTAAAGTTTACATAATGTAATAGTTCAATTACACAAAATGGAACCTTTACATTATGTGGCGATCCTTTAAAAGCTGTTTATACACTGGAGTTTTCCCAGACCCAGAACTGCTTGTTCTGTGAGTTTAGTATGTTTGGTCGAGTGTGAAAGCTGTTTTCAAAACACAGTAGCCGTCCTAAGAACTGATCTCTGATCCTCCTTAAAGCGGTGGTCTGGGGTTTGCTTCCAGCGAACTCTGGTGCGGTCTGCTGCGCATGTGAAAGCTATCCGCTCCTGGTGCCATGTGTGGGGATGTGTTTATTTTGTAACATGACTGCTTTGACTTATCAGCTAATTTCCCTTTTTAAGTTTCAGTCCCAGTGACATGCCATGTAATCGAAAAGTGTTCTTCACCACTAGAGTGTTTACATTAGGGCTGGGCCGATAGACGATGCCATTGTTCAGATTGGAGGGTGATTTTTATTATTGTAGCGTTAGCCTGTAAACCAGCTAGCTTTCGGCTACCTGTCCAACCTGCTAGGCAGAGGGCAGAATAAAACCAGTTATAAAGCGAATATATAACAAGTAAAAATTAGTGTCAGTCCGTTAACAGCAAACAGTGATGTTCAACCAGCAGTTTATCATCTGGTTGCATTTAAAAGATGCAGATTTAAACCGTTAACAGCTGGGCTTTTTCAAGGAGTCATTATGAAGCCACACTCATGTCTGCTGAATACGGCTTCATAAAAAGCGACAGATATTTGCGGGATGCATCCGTTCCACAAGCAAATCAAACAGGTGAGAGCCCCATGAACTGTTGATTTGTCTTACTGGTCTTGGAAAATACTAGCTGCCTACCTAGTTAACAATGTATGGTTAACAATAGTTTTGTCACAAGCTTGTAATTCACCAGCAGGCTAGACAGCTGTCTGACAGTCGTAGCCAATAAGTTTCCTGTAATTAAAATGTTCCTTGTGTCTGTTTTGCCGCTCACTGTTCAAGTATTATGTAAATAACAGACAACTGCCCGTATGATGAGTTCTTCCAATAATGTCAGTATGAGAATCTTATTTATACTCCCCTTTAGGGGTGCAAGGATTGACGACCAAATTAGTTGGCAACTAATTTAGTAGTCGATTAGTTGGTGACGTCATTACCCGTCTCTCTCACGCTCACTAGGAACGTTTTGACATTGCCGCTCACTGGAGAGTTAACAACAGCGCGATGGCAGTCTCAAGAACAAAATCCTCAAAAGTGTGGGAGCTACACTCAGAAGAAAGGTTGCCAGTTGTGCTATTTATAAAGCAGAGCTTAGCTGGCACGGGAGCACATCCTCCATGTTGGAGCATCTGAAGAGGAAACTCGTCGGCTCCGCTGCATCATAACGCATCTTCCCTGCAGCGGGGAGTATATGCTCTCAGAGGAGAGCGAGACTCTCACAGGAGCACGGAGAGATACTGACTTTCCTCCATTTCAATAAAGACCTGTGATTGTCGAATTTAGTTTCAGCTGAGTGTAGACAGACAGCAGAATGCACAAAACACTTAAAATGTAACATTTAAATTTAATTTATTTTTTTATTTACTTGATTAAAGGAAAACGGATTCAGTTTTGTTATATTTTATTGCTGCTACTTTGCACATCCTTGGTTTTAAATTTTGACAGGAAAAATATATTGTAGTTTTATTTTTTTATCTTTTGTATTAGCAGGAAAGTTTATTAAAACTGTGAATTCTTGAATGGTATTCCTCTTCATTGTCTTCATTGTTAGTTAGCAAATGCATAAAACAACCTCAAGCTAAATTTAAAAGCTAATAGCTACATAAAAGTTATTTGGTAATGTAGTGATTCATAATCTGAATAATCGATTATTCGTTTCAGTAATTGATCAATTATTCAACTATGAAATTAGTCGTTTGTTGTAGCCCTACTCCCCTTAGATCAGGGGTGTCAAACCTAACCACTAATAAAAAGGCCATATAAATCTCAAAAAATGCATGGGCCAGAGAACACCTATGTTTTTATTTCCTTTTTAAATAACTTTTTGCTATGGCCTGAATTGGCCATTGTCTACTCGAAATACACAAAAACACCAACAGCAAAATACAGACACTTGTAGACCTTGAAATATCACATTAATACTTAAACTATTATGCATTACTTGATTTTTTAGGGCCCTGCGATGGACTGGCGACCTGTCCAGGGTGTATCCTGCCTTCCGCCCAATGACAGCTGGGATTGGCTCCAGCACCCCAACGCGACCCAGTAGGATAAGCGGTTTAGATGATGTGTGTGTGTGTGTGTGATTTTTTAGGGCACCAAAAGTGTTTTTTCTGTGGCATTGCACAAAGACATCTACTGTACAAATGGACAAAAGTACAGGAAAGACGGCGTTCCAGGTGGCCGCTCTTTAAAAACTGCTGCAACATAC
>JAILXH010050030.1:28795-46610 GCA_023558415.1 Piaractus mesopotamicus
GTATATATATATACATACATACACACACACACACACATATACATACATACACACACACACATATATATATATATATATTTTTAAATGATTAAATTATTTGTTTTAAACACGATTCAAACTGCTCTGAGTCCAAGAAAAAAAAAAGCCTCATGCATCTTTTATACAGTTACAGGAAATATGGTAGTACACAGAGAGCTCTGATTCTGTGCGCTGATATTTTCAAAAACTTAATATTGTGAATCATGTGTGAATAATATTTCGGCCCTCAGGTATTTTGACATGTACAATCTGGCCCTTGTACACCCCTGACCTAGGCCAATAAACCAGATCAATCAGCCTACACATTACACAAACAACACATTTTATACAGTCAACTCCAGAATTATTGGAACCCCTAAGAAACTGGACAAAAACAAAATCAATCATATAAAATACATGTACAATACATTTAATGATTGAAGTGCTCCTGGAAAATTGTTTTATTTTAAGAATAGTATATTCTTTCAAAACCTATGGAAATTACTGCTCCCCCTAAAGAATACTTTAAAAATAACCCCCAAAAATGGCATCTTGAGTCGCATTGTTCATTTCCACTGTATTTTCTACTGTAACATCTCAGATTCAACCTATAATTCGGTATTAAACACCTCTAACAACAAAAACATCAACAGTAACACTACATGCATAATTCTTCTGTAGTTAATACGTACTAGTTTCACTTCCGTATTTGCCAACTACTTGTTCGAATTTTCTCGTTCCACCTTAAACGATGCAGCAGTTACATTTTGGCGCCTCCTGTAGTACCATAAACTGCTGCACCATTTAAGGTGGAACTGGAAAATTCGAACAAGAAGGTGGCGAATAGGACACCAACTTCAGCCTTGTAATAAACTTTATAATAACTACATTGTCACCGTTTACTCGTATTCTGAATATTAAACGGGCGATTTTATATGAAGGACATAGTTAGCTTTAATATTGTTCTACAGACCTGAGACGGGCAGAACGACAGTGAGAAGTAGCGGAAATTGGATATTGTCCATTTCCACAAAGCTGAATTCCCCTCGTCTTCTCCTTTACACACCATTCCTTCTTCTGGACATCCCAGCACCACTATGCCACATCAAACAACTAAGGTAAATGACTTTTAGAATGATAAGCTGCAGCTCATGATCAGGCGGCTAACGGAGCTAACCCGCTCACCTCTTACTCGTTATGTCCAAGCATGCTAACTTTAGCTAACATGCTAACTACTCGAGTTGCCTATAATCAGCTATGACCGGGGACTGAACGCTCCAAAAAAACAAGCAGGCAGGCTGTTCTGAGAGGACTCGGAGGAAGCAGGATCAGATGTCATATCTGAGCAGGTGATCCTTATTTCTCGGAAATGTCTTGCTAGAGTAATTTGTAGTTCGCTGTAAGCTCTCTGCCTACAACTCCCAGGTCAGTCGGATTATTTTTCACAATAAAAGTCTTCGGCTACGTACAGACGGGTTTCATCACAGACATGCGCGCATCCAGCGGACAGAAAGCATCATCAGGAAACTTACAGGAGGCGGTTTATGAGGAGCCTGACCTCTTCCTATTTACCCCGTTATGTCAAAAACATGACTGCTAAACATCAGAGGGCGCCCGCGAATGAGTCCTCAAAGAATAGAGGTGAATGGAGATAAATGGCTAACATAGTTTCCTAATCACTCACCCAGAACTTTCCTGTAATTTTAACATTATTCTCTGCTGAAATAACACCGTACTCATGATCATCGGGCTTACTGTGAAGTAACTCCACTATACGCCAAATATTCTCAGTAAACACAAAGCAAAAATTAAACCACAGAACGGTTATTTGTAGTATTTTGCTGGGCTTGCAGGCTGTTTCCGTCGGACTGAATGCTCCACCATCTCTGTAAGAATTTGCATGTTGTTCACGTGATAGTTATGTAAAGTTAATGATTAAGTTAAGTTAGCACTGTGTGTGACCTATATCACTGACAGCTAAACTAAACAATAATGTTTTTGTTCAGTAGGCCATAGCCATAACTAGCTAACTGACCAACTGTTGTCCTTAGCTTAGCGACACTAACTACGCTCTTGATATTGTCAAATAAGGAGAGGACAGACAGACTCAACAAACAGCAAAACCAGGTAACGTTAATTTGCGCGGAATTCTTACGAAATGTTCTATAGCCTATAACTGTTTTTGTGATCTGGAAAGCTCCTATTTGTTAAACATTTAGTGAATCGCAAACTTAGTGGGGTGTTCATAGAGACCTTATGACTAGCTGATGCTAATAGTCGACAGTTAGCTAGCAGTTACATAATGTCATATTAATATCCAAATGAAAGACAAAGAGCTTCAACTCAGAACTGGAATTGTATTATTTAGTCACCAAGTATGTATAAACAATACAACAGTTGACTAACATTACAATCTTGTGACTGGCTAGTTTATTAAAGCAGTTTTGCCCCCTGCCTGTGTGCACCCAGTAATGTTTGTAAATAGTGAAAACATCTATGGAAGGCCATTCCTGCCACTTAAATTAACAATAAATTTATAAATAAAATCCAGTACTTTTTATATTAGTCTTATTATTATTAACTTACTTGCTATGCCATTATTTTTGTATACTAAGTCATTATCTTGAGATATTTCATTATTTTAAGATGCTAGTTCATTATTCTGAGATGCCAAGTCATTATTTTGAGATACTATCAATATTTGTATCACTATTTTGAGGTACAATCTCATTATTGTGAGATGCTAAATCTTTATTTTGAGAGAGAATAAAAACTAGTGTTTTTATAAGTATACTCTCATTGTAAATTTGATGCCTGCAGCACTTACCAAAAAAGCTGGGACAGGAGCATGTTCACCTCTGTGTTACATAACATTTCCTTTTAACAACACTTAATAATCATTTGGGGACTGAAGACACAAACTGATCCAGTTTTGAAAGCAGATTTTTTTTTGACATTCTTGATTCTTCTGTTATACAAGTATTTGGATGTGCAACCGTATAGGACCTTTGTTGTCATATTTTGAGTTTAATAAGACATTTTAAATGGGAGATATTTATGGACTTGAGGCAGGCCAGTCTAACACCAGCACTCTCCAATTATACAGCAATGCTGTTGTAACACATGCAGAACTTTGATGCTCCTTTTTTTAATACTCAAGTGTGATTCCTTCAGCAGTTTAAGATGTTTTTTGAATATTTCACAGCATTCCTAGTCTAACAAGGCTCCTGTCAGTATCAGATAGAGCATATATTTACAAAAAAAACAGTCAAGATAAAACATTACATATCTTGTCTTTGAACTATTTGTTCAAAAAAGTTATTTTTTTTTTTAATATATATTTGGATTTAGCTTTGTGTCCCAACTTTTTTGGAATTGGGTTTGTATTATTGTATGGACAAGCACAATGCAAGAATGCAGCTTAGAAACTGGAACACAGCCTCTATGTTGCTTAAATGTACTGGATACTTTATTTTTCTTCTTCCTATTTATAATTTTAAATTTTTATTACTTTCTTCTTTTGCTCACTAAAGATTCTTAGTGATAGTAAAGATAAGGCATGTCATAACATAATAGCCTGATCGCAATCATTTGAAATTACAATTACTTAATCTAACCGCATTTATTTTTTTCACATTCAGATGATAAATCACAAATATTTATGTAACAGTTAAACACCAGCTAAAATTTCATTTTGTCAATTGTGACAGGCCTAGTGAAAATAATATTTGTGTTTTATGCATATGCCCATTGACTCTGAGGACCTCTATGGTTTTGCAATGAAAAGCCCTCCAACCACATCCACTCAATGGATTCTATTCAGTAAACAGTACATAAAAACAGTACATAAATCAGACCTTAAATGGCCCATTCAAGTTGAACTTGCAGAAGTTTAATTCTGTATTATGCTTAATAATATTACAACAAAGAAGAGACAGCACTCAGGAGTTCCTTTCTGAATTTTTAATGGCAGGACTAATTATTGTAAGCCCTATTAAACAATGTAAGTCCTATTAAATATGAATTAGGCCTGGATTATGAAGCTGTAATGTCAATTATCAAAAATTACCAAATTTTTTGTTATCGACATGCAATTTTTAATAAAACATTTATCAGTCAATTCCCCAATCCAGTATGGGCAGCAAAGACTTGAACCCTGAACAACTGCTACTGCAGAACACTAAATATGTACCTTTAACCCTCTATTTGGGGAGAAGTTTAGCCATTCACTCACAACAGCACAAACTAGCAAGATAGTTAGCAGAGTTAGCTAGAAAGCTATTTTAATTGCTGCAAAAAAGGCCACATGCTTGCCAACTTTATTATCCCTTTTTTTTTGTATTTTAATTTGTATATTTTGTATATATTTTTGTATATTTTAAATGTGTGATTTTAAAAAGCTAAATTTAAAAAAAAAAAAAGACAAATGGACCTCATTCATTTTTTCCCTAAATTTGTTCTTGAGAAAAGGCCCTAAGAAAAGGTCTACGTCAGATTCATGACATGCCTTTAAACTGAAGAACTGTTTGCACCTTTTTGCTCTCGAGTGTGCGTAGATTTTGTTCTTACTTGAGAACAAATCCCAAAAAAAAAAAAACATGAATGAAACATGAATGTCAGAATCTTTGTGAAAACTGTGTAAGTGGACTGTAATACGAATTTTCTCCTGAAGAACAATTAGTGAATGAGGCCAATTGTCCTCAAAACATTTGTAAATTCATAATTACTGTTTTTGTCATATATTCATAGGCCTTTTGGTTTCTTAAGAGTTAAAAATTCAGATTAAAAACTGAGCATAAAAAAAATGACAATTAGTTATTTTAAGTGATACGGAAAACACTTCTTGGCCACATTACCCAGGCCTTAGAGTTATGCATGTCTATCATCATCAACAATAGGCAAACGCAGCATAACTTACTGACTAATCCATGTTTCGCTTGTTTCATAGAAATTGCGGAGGCTGGACACGCTTTACAATATGTTGGCAAAAATCACATTCAACGTAACGAGAAAATGTAGCGTACAGCTCAGTTTCTGTCAGAATACCAGATAATGTTTAATTTGCATGAATATGACGTTAGGTGTATTTATTAAGTTTTCTTGCATAATCAATACTAACCTTAGCATGGTTGCAAATTTTCTGTCTTCATCTTTTACAACCTAGTTTGGGAATGCAGCACTTCTAAACACTGTATCAGACTAATGTGAATTAATATTTACATGAAACTAAGAAATTTATAAATAGACTCGATGCGATTTTTCTCAAAGTTCTGTAAAGCTTGTAAACCTGGCAACAGCTGCTAAGAAACAACATATTTGTGGGCGGAGCATCGACAGGTCAATTCTTTGGCCGCAGTACCTACCTTTTATTACATATCATTATACCACCAGACAATAAACTATTACTTATAGCATTACAAATACAGTCCATTGTTTGCAACAAGTGTCCCATTTAATAATTTAGATAAAGAAGCCAGCTCTAACCAGCAGAGGGCACAAGGAGGCTATGAGGTTAGTGCCTTTATTTGGCAAAAGATACATTCAGTGAGCACTGCCTCAGATATATAATACATCCACTCAAGAGCCACTTATTATAAAACCTTGTAGCTGGTAGCTCCACCTTGCTGGTGTACAGATAGAGACTGTTTGCACTAGGTGTGGGCAAAATGAGATATTCTTATTGTGATAAGTCACAATACCCTTTTCTGAGCATATCGTAGGGGTCGTCAGTACTTAGAACGCTGACTAACTACATGTTTCATTTCAAACTGAGCATAATTAGGCCTGTTTAATTGAATTTCGTGCAACACCGTTTGTAAAGCATTGGAAAAAAAAATCACTGTAGTTATGCACTGTAAAAGGCACGGTAAGAGTGTACTCACACTAGGTGATCCGTACTGTACCCGAGCACGTTTTACCCTCAAAGTCTAGTTTGTTGACTAGCATGATCGCTATGTACTGTACTGTTCAGTTGGATATAGACACAGTATGCATCTAGCATGATTGCTAACCATGCCCGAGCATGGAATTCAAACATGTCAATGGTGCGAAATTTGGGTTAAATATTGGTCTGGTTCTCACCTTATTGAAGAACATGAAGTGTAGTTGGCGAGGAAAGGGCGAAATTCTTCCTTAATGTCAACTGCCTCTGTGAAAATCTTTTTATATGTGCAACACAATTAACAGAATATCTCTGCATTGCATAATTGATAAATCTGTATAATGTGAGAGGGCCGTGTGTCAGAGCGCCCAAAATAACTCCAAATAAGCCACAAAACCTGACAAAACACTCGTCCTACTTGACCAGTGGATTTTAAAATATGCAATAAAAGATGTCTGACAGACGATCACTTTTGTGCTCAGCCTGGAACGTTAAGCACAATGTGAGCACAGGCCGGCTGGGAAGTGGGGAGGGGGACAATCGTGCTTGGGCACAGTACAAGGCAACTGGGCACAGTGTGAGTACTGGAGAAAGATTGTTGATATTGATCTTACAGCAAAACAAATACACCCCTCCCCTCAATGCTCTTTCAGAAGCTAACGGCAACTTGTTGTCCATCAGACAATGTTGATGAGCGCACCAGGGCCCCCTACTGTGAGCTCCACCTTGAAGAGATGTTAGATTGGTTCAGAAATTTCATACTTGGTTCGTGCCCACCCTAACAGGTCTACGTTCCCCCAGTATTTAGGCGAAAATCACTCATGATTGTGCCATTCTTGTCATGAGATCACATTACTACAGTTTGTAATTGTACACCTATATTGTGGACTGACAGGTTAGGTGGGGCTCAAAAAGTGCCCAATGAGTAGATGTATGAGTACTATTACCAAGGACACATTTAAGTCCCAATACACATTTAAGAAAAATAGTGCTGTTTTTTGTCTTTATCGTCCCATATAACCTGAGAATTCCTCCTCCACCTCTTCATCCAATAAGCAGTCATTTTCTGGGTCCATTCTGCCTGTGTGCGTGGCCCTGTATCCTGTTTGTGTCCTGTCATGCTTGAACGGTTGATCTGACTGCATCTCAGAGGAGTCTTTCAGCTTTGACAGTACGTCCGTCTGCGAGTTTCTCTGTGACTGAATATGTGTCTGAAGTCCCACTAAAGGGGGCATTCCTGTTTGTGGCTTTGAAAAGCAGAGTGCATCTTCCTCCAGTTCTCTTAGCAACAGAGGTAAAAGAGGCCTGCTAATCTCTTTAACATTACTCGCTTCATCCACCACCTCCTCCTCTAGTTGCAGAGACTTCAGTGTCACTGAGAACAGGTTGATGTTCGTAGAAGTGCCTCCTGCCTTGTTAATCTTCCCTCCTGCCGTTTCTGCTTCTTTCGACTTGGAAGGGTTTGGTTTTTCTACTCTCAAATTACTCAAACCCACCTGCATGATATTTGTGACCTCACTGTGTTGAAGCTGAGAGAGTGTTACGCCACTGAAAGCAGTCTGTTCTGCTTCAATACTACATCCCCCAGAATTCTCTGACTCTGCGCAGAGAGTGATGGCTGTGCTAGCAGAACTTTGCCCACTGCTGGTGGCTGAGGAAACACTGTCGTTGGTGGGTCGATACATGTAGACACAGTCATTCTCTTTCTCATCATTATCATCTTCGTCGTCATCATGATCATCATTCTGCTGAGAGAGGGAAGCATGAATCTTAATTTTTCATTTTTAACAATCAACAGTTTTACTATGTACTTTTAAAAATAATTTGAAAAACAAAACTCTCAAATTACTATATCGACAAAACCTGCCTTTACTAAGGATTGTACTGTTGACATCATTACAGTATTGCTTTAACGAACAACAGAGGTATGTCAGTAAAGTTTTTAATGTACAAAATGCAGTCTGAATGTCATTTTTAATAGCGGTATATGCATGCTATATTTTCAATAAAATAATAATCGTTCACATAATGATGGTTACAGCACTATTAGCTGTTAGTACTGCTACAATGAGACCTTTACCAAGAGCCGTGAATCTGCTCCAAAATAAAATACACCATGGAACAAACTACTAGAACCTATACTGTACCAACATAAAAAGGCATAGCCCTGTATCATTTAATCATCATGAGCATCCCACACTTTTTCTAACAATGCTTAATGTCGAAACTTGCACTTTTTTAGCAGCCTCTGTTCATCAAAACACTCATGATGGGAATGTTACTTTCTGCTAGAAGGGAAATGAGATTCGCCATTACATTTTAGCATTAAGCTAACAACGGGAGGGTTTTTCCCCCCACTTTGCTCAGTCTACACATGGACTTCAGACTTCAGAAGCTTGTAACAGAAATTCAGGTAATGTTGTATATATACGACTTGTAAAACCAGGTTCTTAAGTAAAGGTAAGTTTAAGATGCCTTCATGCCTTTTACTTCATTTACACAAAGCTTGTAACTGTATGTATATCAGATGTATGTTTTTGTGAGCTTTTTTTTTTGCCAGGTGGGACGTGAGTTTTCACCTTTTTGAGGAAGAAAAAGTTCTGTGCTCCTCTGTCTGCCCTGCTGCAGCTGTTGTGATTGTTTATAAGCTTCACTCAGAGTAGGGACTGTATCACATGATCAGAGCGCGAGAGGAAAGTAGGAGCTTGTGAAAGCAGAGGTGACATGTGCATCGAAAAATCTCTGGTGAAACTGCAACTTGTTTGAGTAAATTGCAGTGTCCACGATAACTGTGTGTGTCTTTTATTGTTGTTTAAATGTTTTGTTTTCTTATGTTGTTTAAATGTTTTTGAATTGACTTTTTTGTACTTAATTGAAAAGTAAAAGTAAATAAATTAAAATTTAAAAAAAAGAAGGCAACATACTGAATATTCTGAAGCTGAAATGAACATTCAGATGTAATTCAGACAGGAAGAAGATGCAACAAAAGGACCAACCCTGCAGTTCCTGTTTTCTTTAACCTCTTCCTCATGGCAGCGCTCCTCAAACTGATGAAGATGTTTAGGTTTGCTTGACTTTCCTTGGCACTTGGCCAGCGAAATATTGATCTCCTCTGGTGAAAGGTAGCTGCTGGAAACAAAATCCATCTGAGAAAAAGAGAAGGTTAGATTAATGTAATAGTTTGGTGAAAGGTTGCTCAATTTCTTCATTACCCCACTTGCAATACTTACAGTGGCCCCCCCAAAATACTACGACATTTGCTCCATACTTAGAACATATTGCATTCGTTGTGTTACGAAACAAAATGTGAAACCAAGTGGCTGTTATTAGGCCATTACAGGACTGTAATTTTCTTTAAAGCAAAATATTCTTTCAAAAGTTTCAGATTGTTGTTATTTAAGCAGTTTCTTTGCATCCAGAAAGACGTTGTAGACTTTTCAGTTCACAATCTCATCAATGAACACAGGCTTACTGACACTACTGTAACAAAAACAGCTCTAGAAGAGGGCTGGGCAATATAAACATATTTAATGTTATGTTCTGAGCATATGTTTGGTATTGTCAGTCCCTCAAAACACTTGCCAAAAGCATGTTTGGTTACAATGAGAGCATAATTAGTCCTGTTTTATTGAATCTGGGATAGCACAGTATGTGACATATTGAATTAAAATACAGTATTCATTGTTTTGATATTTTTTTTATGTCTTTTCCAACTCGTCCAATGTCAAAAAAATATGTACATGACATATCATGATGTATTATGAAATTTTGATATTTAATTTTTTCCATACTGCCCACTTCTACTCTATACTTGACCTTTCCACTGTGTTCTTCTCTACACAGTCTACTATCAGTCTGTGTTTTTCTCTTAAACAAATCTCATATTGTTTTGTAAATTGAGCTAAATACTTAAATTTATTATTAAAATTCAACAAAAAATGGCTGAAGTGTCTGAATAGATTTTAGTCTACTGTAGGAGGTTTCTGACACTCTATATAATGTTAGAAATCATTCTAGTCATTTCCTGAGCTATGATATGCTTTTGCCATATCACTAAGGCCGAAAGATTGATTGTTAATATAAATCACAATTTAAAAGAGTACAAGTTTAAAATGGCAAGTGCTGCAATTTTAATCCATTAGCAATACTATTGCTTTAAGAAGTTTGAGATGAGGACATTTAACCTAATAAAACAGAGCTTGTGAATGGAATGTAGAGGAGTTAGACCAAACAGAAGCAATCAAACACATGTGTAACTGGCAATCTGGCACACAATGTTCAATGTTCAGCTTCAAGCCTGAAAAAGAGAATGTGCTGTGCTTCTTGGCCAAAAAAAAAAAAAGTTCTGGGTCTTAATTTATAGAAAATGATCACAAGTTTAATCACAGTCACAATATTGATCAGAAAAAAATCTAAATTAAATGTTTTCCCCAAATCATTCAGCCATATCACCTGAACTGCAAAATATGTTGGCAAGTGAAATTATTTTAAATCTAGTTTAATATTAGATATGTTTAATATTTCTCATGCTGAGATTGATATGAGCTTAATACAAGATCATTTAACCTATTTCTTTTTTACTTGTTTTCAGTAATTTTATCAAGTGAAATAATCACACTAAGCCATAACTGTAACTATATATTATAATCACAGATCATTATGTTTGTTTAAGAAATATGCTTGAAATAAGCTAGTAAAACAGGTAAAACGACTAGTAAAAAACTAGAAACAATCTTATAAGAAGCTTAAAACAATCTCAATATGAAAAACAGAAGTTATACCGATTAGATTTAGGATCATTTCACTTGCCAGGATGCTGTTTTATGCAGTGCACCCCTGATTTACTGCAAGTGATGATTTTGATATATTTCACACAGTGTCTTGGATGAGCAAATATATTCCAATGTAAATGAAAAACTGTAAATCTGACTTAAAAAAAGACAAGTGACAATCATTTTCTTCAATGAAACTTAAATCTTAAATATAAAACATTTCAGGTTAGTCTGAGAGAGAACGAAAGCCAGGTAGGCAAACAAGATATAGAGATATAGTGAGGTCTAGTGAGATGTAGCAAGATGTAGATAGATGAAGTAAGATGCAGTGTAATGTTGAGAGATGTAGTGAGATGTTGAGAGATGTAGTGAGATATGGAGAGATACAGTGAGATGTTAAGAGATGTAGTGAGATGCAGAGAGAGATAAAGAGAGATGTTAAGAGATGTAGTGAGATGCAGAGAGAGATAAAGAGATGTAGAGAGATGCAGTGAGATGTAGAGATAGTAGCATTGCAGCATAACAAAGGGGGGCAGTCCCCAGAGGGACATCCACCAGAGATGAGAGAGCTACCACAGCTCTGTGCCTCTGATATGGAAAAAAAAAAAAAAAGCTCTTGTATTGCCCACATACTTATTCACATGACATGAGACTTACAGGCAGTATAATGAGTCTGAAAGGAAAAACTGTTCAGGTGTCACACGTTTTGTTTTGTGGTCTGACCTTTAACAGTGACCGAAAGTCTGAAGACTCAACATCTGCATCCTGCCTTCTCTCCTAATCCTTTTTACTGTTTTATTATTCACTGTTAATCACCATACGACATTACGGTTGTCATTAAATCCAAAATATACAACATAATAGAAAATAGAACATATTGTAATATGTTTCAATACATTACTTATTTATGGGATTGTTCATTTATCATTTACTATTAGTTGCAAATTTATAAGACAAAAATCCCATTGCTTAATCACTTATCAAAGCATTTTTACAAATTAGAAAGGAGGCACTGCTTTTGAAAATCCCAACAGTGAGCACTATTTTGATTGTCTTTTCTGGGGAAGAAAAAAAAACGCATGTCCATTTGTTTTCTATTTTGTTATGAAAAATGCAATGTGTATGTTCTAACATTTAAAGGGAAATTCCACATCTACATAGCATAATCATTAAGATGTAAACAAAGTCCGTCCACAGTGTGAAATTACTGAGTCAGAATCACCACGTCAAAATTGTTCACAGTGGTTCTAATGGGAACAAGGCATCCATCTCTAAAAGTTCCCTCACAAAAAGTTATTACATGAAATGGTTATGAACACGCTGCCTGATGTCTGAGACATTGTTTCATGATAGTTTTGAGAAGAGTTTGGTCTAAAATGTATTTTTAATAAATTCATGGCGGAGAGGGATGCAAGAAATAATAGTCCACAAAAAAAACTTTCTTCCACTATTTTACCATCAACATTCCATATAAAAGCTAGTGATAGTGAATAAAATGGCTATAATTGTGTTGTAGACATGTGACCCCTGGTTCCTCTCATCAGTAAGAAATCTTTACAATGAACCATTTCACACCAACCCACTCTGAACAACTCCGCTTACATCTCAACCACTGAATTATGGAGGGATTTAGAAAAATCAGTGGAATTACTCTAAAAAGCCTGAAAAATTTAGACTTAAGCAGTGCAGATGTCCTTAGTTCATCTGATACGATACTGGAGAAATTAACAGAATGTTTATACCAGTAGTGAATATATATTTCCCGAAAACCAGAATGTTGTGCTAACTTTGTCATCATATTAGGAAGTAACCTTATTGTGAACATTCCAGTTTGCCACTTGCCAACTTTTCCTAAAAAGGTTTAGATTTTTAAAAGAATTTTAACTATATCCAATATATTTCCACTAATATTATCTACAATACTCATTTCTAAACGCCGCCTGATCCTGGTATCTATCTCTATTAATGTGGAGATGCGGAGTCTGTTTATCAGAGATACAGTGATAGAAGCACATTAGCATGGTGCAGGTGTGGTGAGCCAAAGTACAGGTTTATTGCAGTTATATGGTACTCCATTACAGTGCATGCACACACAGTGGGAATGGCAGTGGAAAATATTAATGCAAGTAACTAACAGGTTACAGTCTCTCACTTTACGTTTAGTTTTGTTTTCTTATTTTCAATAAAAAAAGCTAATTTCCATGCCCAGCCTAATAAATCTAAAACTACCATCCATGTCATTTATCAACAGTCCTCTGCAATCATTAAGCTAAAAGCTCCCTAAATTTCTGCATAATTAATGGGTTAAGATCTAAACAAAGCCGTTTAGAGTGGTTTGGTGTGAAATGCTTAGTTCTAGAAAAACAGAGTCAGAACTGTCAACAGTGGTGGTGACAGGAACCAGACATCCATCTTTAAAAGCTCCCTCAAAGTTATTACATGAAAAGGTTATAAAATGGTTATGGTACACTGCCTAATGTCTGAGACATTGTTTTACAATAGTTTTGAGAAGATTCATAGTGGAGGGAAACATGCAGGGCCTTGCGAGGCAAAATAGTCCCCAAAGAAAACTTACTGCAGATTATCCACTATTTTATTATTAACAACATTCTATAAAACTCAGAAGATGTGTACGTTCACTGGTGGTTTTGGATAGTAAATAAAATGGCTATATTTGTGTTGTAGACAAGATAACCTCAGGTTCCTATCACCATTACTGTAAATTACTGTAGAGTCTCTACAATGAACCATTTCACCACCCGAATAACTCTGTTTACATCTCAAACAATGAACTGCGCAGAACATTTGCAAAAATGGTGGACTAAACTCTTCAGACATCTGTTTATATCACCACCACGGAAAAATAAGATAATAATAAGATAAGACTACAAAGATTTTTTTATGTGTAATCTCTATTAATGCCTTGGGTTTAAGTAGATCATAACAATCCTTGTATACATCAAAGGTCTGGGTAACTTTTTACTTTAGAACTGCAGTTTGAACTAATTGGGTAGAATGGTCTGTATACAGAGTGTCAAAACAGAAGTTGAACCCAATCTGGGAGGTGTTCATTTGTTCTAGCTCGAATTGCACCCTGATTAACATGCTGTAGTGAATTCTGCTCTTGAATGCACAGAGATTTTTAATGGTGCAGTCGAGTTTTTGAGGTGTTTGGTTGGGTTTCAGGGTTTACCAGAGTTTTGGGCAGACTTCTCTTCAGCTTGCAGAGGAACCCAGCATAGGCAAGGCTGGCTGTGATAACCAGCAAACCCAGTCCGACCAGCACAAACCCTGCAGTCCAACCAGCTACAGATGTCACAAAAGCTGGAAGAAAGAAGGACACTCATGAAAGCAAGCAAGAAAGCTATTTTTCAGGCAGCACAGAGCATTTCAGCAGATCAATGTAAAAGTTACACTGAATACAAATCAAACAAGAGTTAATACATAAAAACAAGAAGGCTTATTACCAGAGGTGGGTAGTAACTAGTTAAATTTACTCAGGTTCATGTACTTAAGTAAAATATTAATTGATTTGTACTCTGCTGAGTATTTTCAAATCATAATACTTTTACATCTACTCATGTAAGCAAAGGAATCTACTTTTCCTCAGTTCCATTTCAACCATTCATAATTATTTATTAATTCCTTTTTGTGTTTAATTTCTACATAATGCTACATAATAGGCAACATAGTGCTTTGTGGCTGATGACATCTCTGACTGTAGCACGGAACTGTAGCATTTTATTTTAGACCAAGGGAATTCCAAAAAAAGAAGAACAGAACTTACCAATCTTCAGTTCCTGCGCAGAGAATGCTGGATTTACTAAGAAGCTTTACTCCAGATCTATTAGTTTCTTATCCAGATCTATTAGTTAGTTACTAGTAATTAAGTAGTTTTTGACCTGATACTTTTGTACTTCTACTCAAGCTGTTTTTTGGGAGGGTACTTTCACTTGTGTCATTATTTTACCCAGGCATCTATAGGTCTACCTATCTTTGCTTATTACTTTGTTTATTCACTTATTCACCATCACAAGTGTGCTATGTGTCAACCAAACGCTTGGTTGAATTTTCCACTCACTCTTGTGTCCTTTGAACATCTGTTGTGGGGTTTTTTTGGTCCATAATTGCTTTACAGAGGAAGGAAATCTATAGCTTTTCTTCAGCTTACCTCAGTGTGGTCTGCCCGCAGTCTGTCAGGCACGTTAAGCAGAAAAGCTCGCTTCTGAGAACAACTGAACACGTGTCTTTCTTGTGAAAACATGACCAGGGCCAAAAATGTGCGAGATAAATACAACCCCATTTCCAAAAAAGTTGGGATGCTGTGCAAAATGTAAATAAAAACAAAATGCAATGATATGCAAATCATTTAAAAGACAACATATCAAATGTTGAAACTGAAAAATCTTATTGTTTTTTGAAAAATATATGCTCATTTTGAATTTGATGCCAACAACATGTTCCAAAAAAGTTGGGATGGGGGCAACAAAAGGCTGGTAAAGTTGTGTAATGCTAAAAAAAACAAACAAAAAAAAAACCCTGGTGGTTGATTGGCAACATGTCAGTAACATGATTGAGTACAAAAAGAGCATCCCAGAGAGGCTGAGTCTTTCAGAAGATGGGGAGGGGTTCACCACTCTGTGAAAGACTGCACGGGCAAATAGTGCAACAATTCAAGAATAATGTTTCTCAACGTAAAATAGCTAAGTACTTGGGGATTTCATCATCTACGGTACATAATGTCATTAAAAGATTCAGAGAATCTGGAGAAATCTCTGTATGCAAGGGACAAGGTCAAAAACCAGTATTTGCTGGCCGTCACCTTTGGGTCCTCCGGTGGCACCGCATTAAAACCAGACATGATTCTGTAGTGGAAATTACTGCATGGGCTCAGGAACACTTCTGAAAACCACTGTCTGTGAAAACAGTTCATCACTGCGTCCACAAATGCAAGTCAAAACTCTAAAACGCAAAGAAGAAACCATATATAAACAGGATCCAGAATCCCCGCCGCCTTCTCTGGTCCCAAGCTCGATTGAGATGGACTGAGGCGAAGTGGAAAAGTGTTCTGTGGTTCGACAAATCAAAATTTGAAATTATTTTTGTAAATCATGGACACTGTGTCCTCTGGGCTAAAGATCAGTCAGCTTATTATCAGTGCACAGTTCAAAAGCCAGTATCCATGATATAGGGTATAGGGGTGCATTAGTGCACATGGCATGGGTTACGTGCGCATCTATGAAGGCACCATTAATGCTGAATGATATATACAGGTTTTGGCAACATATGCTGCAAACCAGACAACGTCTTTTTCAGGGAAGGCCTTGCTTATTTCAGCAAGACAATGCCAAACCACATTCTGGAAGTATTACAGCAGCATTACTCCGTAATAGAAGAGTCCGGGTGCTAAACTGACCTGCCTGCAGTCCAGACTTGTCATCCACTGATAACATTTTGTGCATTATGAAATGACAAATACTGCAAATGAGACCCCAAACTCTTGAGCAGCTGAAATCCTATATCAAACAAGAATGGGAAAACATTTCACTTTTAAAACTACAGCAGTTTGTCTCCTCAGTGTGTTGTTAAAAGAAGAGATGATGAAAAACAATGATAAGCATGTCCCCGTCACAACTTTTTTGGAACGTGTTGTTGGCATCAAATTCAAAATGGGCATATATTTTTCAAAAAAAAAAAAAAAAAAGATTTCTCACTTTCAACATCTGCTATGTTGTCATTGTAGTATTTTACTTTAAAAAATGGTTTGCTTGATTTGCATATCATTGCATTCTATTTTTATTTACATTCTGCACAGCGTCCCAACTGTTTACATTTTTCAATAGATCTTGATTGTCTGGCTCGATAAGGCTTATCTTGTTCAATCGGTGAAAATATGTTTTAGAAATGGATTGGAAATGTGACTACTGAGTGCTGGCTAGCAGATAACTTTTGCTCTACCCATAGACAAATCTGATATATGGCCATAAAGGCATATATATCATGAAGGGATGGATATATTTTAAAATATATGTACATATATGTTGTGTACATATATCTAAGAACCTGTTTACACTTCACAATAACTTGTGTTTAGGTCCAGATCATATCTGCACTGCAAAAATATAGTCAATGTATCTTTTATTTCTCACTGAGATTGTTGCAACCCTATTTTAAGATTATTTAACTTATTTTACACATTTTTACTTGTTTTAAGTGATTTTAGTAAGTCAGATTGTCTCACTATATTGGAAGATAGTTTGGCTTAGTTCAAGCGTATTTCTTACAACAAGCAAAAGTATCTAGTGAGATGATCTGACTTATTAAAATCACCTGAAAAAAAAAAAGAATGTCTAGAAATAATTTTACAATAAACATACAATAATTTATATATATATGTATATATATTGCCTAGATTACAGATAATTTTACTTGACAAGATATATTTCTTTGCAATGTAGATAAACTATGGTCGGATTGTTTACACTTTTCACTAAAATGTGTCCCCAGTGTGACCAAATGAGATCTGAATTTTTGATGCATAAAAAAACACATCAACACATACTTTTACTTTAGTTTACTCTCTTTCCCATTACAATACAAGTGGACAAGCTCAGCTTGGGGTTAATTTCAGCCTGGCATATCCTCCATCTTTCCTCTCGTTGTTAATTCTCTCACCTGCTAGTCAGCGCTCAGCGGACATATTTCCAATCTCGTAATTATATACAGGTAACAAAAACGTATTCCATTCATGCTTGTGCTAAATGTGGTTTAAGTGATCAGATCATAATCCGATCACAGTGTGTCCTGGGGGTGTTTAAACTTGGCTTTTCACAACGTGAAACAGATGTCATCTGTTTGCTTTTAAATATTCAATTATTTGAATGTGTCAGAGAATAATAATATTATTTGAATGTGTCAGAGAATAATATTTTCATTAATTTCATGTTTTATTGCACAGCTTACAGTGTTAAAAGTTAAGAATGTTTTTGTCTTCTCCTGTAAACTTATTAATAAGTGGAGACAAACTAGCTGTAGCACTGCTACCGTAATTTTCACTCACCAATTAGTAATTACTAGGGGTGCGGGAAAAACTCGATTCTTAGATGCATCGCGATGCGGACGTGAACGATTCTGAATCGATTCA
>JAILXH010050076.1:0-19337 GCA_023558415.1 Piaractus mesopotamicus
TTCTCTATCAAAAAAGAACACTTTCACCATGCAAAGAAGCCTTTAATCATGCAAAGGGTTCTTTGAGGGTTTGATGAAGGCACACATCTGCAAATGTTTCTCCCAACTATGCCAGACCTGCATAGTTTTATGCCGCATCTTCTGTGGTTTGTTTCTGATTCCTGCAAATGTTTCTAACAATTTTTGTGGCAAGTCAAGTCAAAGTTTATTTACAAAGCACTTTTTACAACAGCTGTTGTCACTAAGCTGCTTTAAAGAAAAATCCGGGTCTGAGCCCCCATGAGTGTCGCCAATGGTGACAGCGGCAAGGAAAAACTCGCAAAGACCAAGAGGAAGAAACCTTGGGAGGAACCAAGACTCTGGTCCGCACTGGACAGCAAAACAATAACAGCAGAGAATAAGGTTTGACCATCAGTAGAAGATACAGAAAAGGGAAAAAAGCAGGAGAAGCAATGTCCATGAGTAAAAAATCAGCTGTATCATCAGGAGGGTCAGTGGTGTGCAGGTAAGGTTTGCATAGCATTGTATAGCAGAAAGCTCTGTGGTGGTCCAGAAGGCTGGCAAGCAGTGGGCACCCAATCAAGGCAGATGAAGCAACAGCATCAGACCACTAAGGTTGGGCGTTTATTCAGCTTAGCAAAGAAACACAGCAGTTCGGCAGTTTTTTCTTTTATATTTCTTCCACTCCTTGGTAGCATCCCTGTGCCTACATTTCTTCCATTTTTGATTTTAGCTTAATTCTTCATTAACTCTTATATTTTAGATCTTACTGATTTTAACTGGTAGTTGCTTTTTATTGCACACAAAATATTTGATAGTTAGCTTGATTAGTGAAATTTTAGCTTGTTTTTTTCAGAAAAAGGGGCATTATTTACCTTCATTTCAAATAAATTAACTAGGAATGTCTAAGAGGAGGCAAACTTTTGAGATCGCCATAAGATAAAATGTCTGCTGACCTGAACGTCACTACTTTGACATTTAGGCAAGCAGTTTACAGTATGGAATCACCTATAAAGAAACATAGACTAGTGTTTTGTAGATACATTGTGAAACAGAGACAAATTTCCAGTTTATCACTCAGTAACCATGAGTTTGCATTTAACTCATTCCAGTTTTATACCAGATTTAGACACTAAGTGTGGGAAAAGCAGCAGAAGGGCCAGTCTGGTAACTCAGGCCCAAGGTCACAATGACATAGCTGAAATATAAAAGTCTAGTGCTACACTAAAACGCTCTACTCCGCCAACATGAGAGGGCTGTTCGTTTTGGCGACCGTATTTGTGGCCGTTTTCGGCAAGGAGACCTTTGAGGGGTAGGAATTCTCATCTTTTCTTTCGGCCATTTTTAGATCCGTATAATTATAAGTTCAAGAAATAGAAATGCACTGTAGGGTCATAATCTTAAAAATCTCACTGTGTCGCAGAAAGACGAGCGACATGATAAATTAGAATATACTGACAAATTAAAGAGGAATTCCATTCAGTCTTTGAGGTGCAAACAAAGCCATTCAATTCAAGTGGCTGTGATGTGTCTACAAAACAAATATATAATTTTAATTATTATCAAAAATGATCTATGTATAATGTTTACAATGTTGATGATAGTAAAATAATGATAAATCTGAAGAAATTACATTTTCTTTTGGTACTATTTTGCCTCACAATGCCCTGTGTCAATCTTTCCGCCAAAGATGTTTCGTTTTCAAAAATACGTTTTAGGCCACGACCTTACTCTAAAACTATCATAAAACAACTTCTCAGGCATCACACGGCCACCAGTGTCTCTCACACAGCAGATTTCATGTTCAATTTGAATGACTTTGTTTCCATCTTAAAGATTGAAAACATTTTTTCTTTAAGTACACTGGACAACATACTGGACATTGATTATGACTCCAACCCCTCACTATAGATATTAGCATTCATAGCCATTAGCACAAGATATAGATTAACAAGAAATTATTCCAAAACATTTTTAGCATTCATTGAATACATGATTGATGGCTCTGACGTATTTCACAGTCACCAGGTTCTACGCATCACTGCAACAAATGAGTTGCAGATCAACCTCCTGAAGGAACTGTCCGAGCTGGAGCATCTTCGGGTAACACTTCATACAAACAGCTATTTATATGAGGACATCAAGAATGTGGATATCGTTACAATGACAGATGTATTTGCACTACCATAAATAAATATATATTTGTTCTCCTGTGTTTGCAGCTGGACTTCTGGAGGGAGCCCATTCATGAGTCTCTGCCTGTAGATGTCCGTGTTCCATTCCACAGTCTGCAGCCTGTCAGGTCCTTCCTGGCGTATAACGAGATCCACTACGATATCATGATCGAGGATCTGCAGGTAGGACTGTCTACATGAAAAAGAGATTTCAGATATTCCTCAGTCGTCTGGGAGTGATTCTACATTGCCACCTTTCATCAAACTCCAGAGAAGACAATAGTTCTCTCCAGTTCTCTAAAACCCCATTGCTTGTCTTTACCACCAGGATCTTCTGGATGTGGAACAGCGTGAGATGATGAGAGCTCGTGCTTTTCAGCCCAGATCCACCAATGACTACGACTACACCAATTACCACACCCTGGACGAGGTCAGCACAGCAGTTGTTTAATGTGCTGACCATAACTGCATTTAAAATGACTCTGAGGACTCTGCATAGACATTACAAAAGTATTAGCATGATGTAACAGTAAAATGATAACATACATGTGGTGAGATACATTTATTTCATTGCTGTTAGACCAAAACCTTGTACCCTGTTAAAATTTTGGAGATGTGAGGGTTTCGTCTTAGTTTTTGTCTTACACTCACAGAAATAAAGGTACTGAACTGTCACCTGGGCAGTACCCCTCTTGTCATTGGGGTGGTACCCTCAAGGGTGCATCTCAGTACCTTTAGTCAGGGAACGTAATTGTACCATAATCCATTGAAATTATATTTTCTAAGTTGTGTTGACTCCACACACCCCGTCTCGTCTCCAGGCTTTTATTTTATTGTTCTGTTTTAAAACATTAGGTTATGAGAAGATACAAATACGTACTTTTCACCTGGAAAAACTTACGTAAGGTACATAACTGGACCATAAAACCACTGCTGTACCTTTGAAGTACATTTATGTTGTTTGTACCTTGATGAATGAAAAATGTACCTGCACAAAACCTTTATTTCTAACAGTGTAGTATGAGGTTTTGTGCTTAATTTTTATTTCAATCAAATATATGAAGGTCATAAGACAGTGATTGCATGATTGCATGATTGCAGTCCATGAGAATCCTAGCCAAGGGGTGGCTTGAGTGGCCAGTGCCACCCTAGCATGAAATATGGCCAGACAGTCAGCTATTATCAATTCAGCGGTCACCAGAGGAATGTTCTCCTACCTACCCTTTGTGAATATTTACACTTTACAGTGAAAATATGCCATCAGGGCAGTTACCGAAAACCTACAAGACTCAGGTAATGATACATGCAAAAATCAGCTTGTCAGTGCTCTGATAGGTGGTACCTCCGATAGGCTACTTCATTAAGCAAACAATTGAGTTAATGCATTAACCCTCATTCATTCAATTTGCTTAAAGAAGCAGCTAAGATTGGACTTAACACAGTTAAATGCACCTAAATGCACTTCTACATCAATATAGCACAGTACTTTTGTTATATGTTATGCTGTATGAGGATCGCATGACTGAAGATCAAACTTTTTTTTTTGACTGAATCAAATCAGGAACAAAATCAGTTCCAGCTGTTTTTAAAAATGTGATTAATTAGTTAATCACAAATCAACTGTTTTAATTATGTAGGCCTAATATAAGTGCAAAAGAAAGTTATTAACTAATTTTCATTTCATTTTTTCCAAGCAGTTTGCCACCCCTCTATCTGGGGCACCCCATTATAAACGCTACACCCTGTTCTGGCTACACCCTGGCATTCCACCTAAGACTGTCTGAGTTTATTTCTGTAAGACGAAGTATATGAGTCACAGTCATTTGACCATTGCTTGAACTTCACTGCTCTGATTTTTTAGATCAACAGCTTCATCGACATGCTGGTAAAGGAGAACCCTAAACTAATTCGCAAAATTGAGATTGGCCACAGCTACGAGAAACGTCTCCTGAATGTCCTGCAAGTAAGTCGCAGTTGTCAACAAACTTTGAATAATATATTTGTTTTAAAAGTAGATGTGGATACACCATGTTTCACACTGTACCACTACCACTGAGAATGAACATATTTATCCATCAGTTTTCTTTCTCTCTCACATAGTTTAGCACTGGTCCTAACCGCCCTGGTATCTGGATCGACACTGGCATCCACTCTAGAGAATGGATCACTCAGGCCAGCGGAACCTGGTTCGCCAAGAAGGTTCATTTCAGAACTTTAATACACAATGTATCTTGAGAAAGCTGTAAGTACACACAGTTGCAAGTTTCAAAACAACTCTAACAGTTTTCTTTGTGTAGATTGCAACTGACTACGGACGTGACGAGGCTCTTACCGCCATCCTTGACAAGTATGACATTTTCCTGGAGATTGTCACCAACCCCGATGGATACGATTATACACACACAACTGTGAGTCTTGAAACACTTTAAAACCACATCTTTAGAACATTTGTGCAACTGTACAGCAACTGTTTATAGTAAATGTCGTGATATGCTTGATATATACAGTTCTGTGCCAAAGTTTGGACACCTATTGCCAAGTTACATATTTTGTGATTTTTGATGGGAAAAGACCAAAACAAGAAAACCATTTTTCTTACTGTCAACGCATAGTTACTTTACATTTGATGAACTTAAAAAAAGAAAAAGTAGTAATTGTTTGGGCACCCCATTAAGTTAACACTTAATCACTGGCTGTCACACAACCCCAAAGCACAATAGATCCACCCCCATACTTAATAGTTGGCAAGGTGTTCTTTTCATCAAATGCTGCCATTTTTTTTATCTCTAAACATACCTTTGGTCAAATGTGGCCAAAGAGTTTGATTTTTACTTCATCAGTCTTTCATCAGTTTTGAATACTTCAGACATTGACTTTTGTAATGAGATCTAAGCTGATGTTTTCTTCTGATCAGCAATGCTGGACAGGAGAATGGTTCACCACCACTCCTGAGCCAGCTAAACCTTCCTGCAGGTCCTTTGCTGTCATATGGGGTTTTTCCTTTGCCTTTCTGCACAGCGTACAAGCAGTTCTATTTGAAAGTTTCTTTATCTTGCAGATAATTTCTTAGTAAAATTTGTAGGCATTGACTAGCTTCATTTTCAGATCACCCACCTGTTTAGAGGAGCCCATGAGGTTTTAAGACAAGCTTTGAAGACTCTGAGAATTTATTACACAATGGAATTATTTTATTCTTTTCACTCAAAAATCAGCAAAATGTAAAATTTTTGCTCAATTTTTTTTGCATAAAACTGTATGTATGATTGTTTTATCCATTCATGTGTTTAGAACCGCATGTGGCGCAAGACTAGGAAGCCTAATCCTGATTCTGACTGTGCTGGAGTTGACCCCAACAGAAACTGGGGTACTGGCTTCGGAGGTACGTTATATTCTCAATAACTTTTAAAGTGAAGTCTCCTGAACCTAGTATGAGTAATGTAGTACATCATGGCTAAATGCTTTGATATGTTTCCTAGGTGCTGGCTCCAGTAGTAACCCTTGCTCTGAGACCTACCGTGGACCATATGTTAACTCAGAGTCTGAGGTCAAGGCCATTGTGGACTTTGTGAAGTCCCATGGTAACCTCAAGGCCTTCATCTCCATCCACAGCTACTCTCAGATGTTGCTGTTCCCCTATGGAGACACCAGCATTCCCTGCCCAGATCATGAGGAGCTGGTGAGACAGAAAAAATACAATTTTTCCTCCATGTGTTGTACTTTGTGTACTTTCTTCAGGTCTATCAGTCCTTTATGCTCCCTGGAAATTCTTCTTAATGTGTTTTCACAGAATGAACTTGCAAGGAAGGCCATCACTGACTTGGAGAGTCTTTATGACACTAGCTACACATATGGCAGCACCTATGACACCATCTGTAAGTACAATAATACAGTTGTTTGGCCAAAGTCATCTAAGGCCCTTCCACTAAAGGAACCATATAATGGAAAATCTCATTTTTGCCACCTTTTTCAATAAAAGAGATGTAGTATGTGAACACTGTCAAAGTTTCAAAATATATCTTTAACTCCAGTCTATACAGTCCGTATATAGAAAATAAGCTGCAAAAACAGCCTGTTTTGAATGCACTGTTTTTATAGTGTCACAAAAAACAATTAATATACATATTACTGCTGTCGGAAGAAAACCTCGTATCTCCAAAATGGTAACTCTACAGGAGAAGGAAAAAACCAACTTCACTTTTAATGTAAGTCAATGGAACCAGACTTTTTTCCAAGTCATTTTGGGTCATTTCTTTTAGTCCCATCATCATGAAATTTACGCACAATGTAAAGGCTAACAGACATTTGCAAATTATGTCAAAAACTGAAAAACATCAAAAATGGAGATACGAGGTTTTCTTCCGACAACAGCGATATTTACGAATGTGCAAAATATAGTGGTTTAGCCCCGCCCATTCACACTGAAGCTATAAGGACTGCTTTTTGAATGCAGCATGATACAAGGCAGCCAATCAGAACAGAGCTCATTTAAATACATCAGTCGTAAAGGCAAAGTAACAAAACCAGCCTGTTACATTCTAAGGGATAAGGAGAGACTGGAAAATGGTCATGTAGAAATAGCTTATGAATACTTTTGTTACATTAAACCACACAAACATTGTAAATGGGTGAAAAAAATGTGAAATCCAAAAAAAAAACAATGCCAAATGGAACAAAAAATGGTTCTCTGAAGTAACTCCATAGAAAAAAACACTTTTGGTTCCCAAAACCCTTTCAGGTTTTTCAACTTTTTTTTTTGTAAGTGACTTTTTCCTTCAGTTTAAAGAACCTGTGGTAGCCCTACCACACTTAAAACTGACACAATGTACTCCAGCATTATCATACTGGACCTTCCATCCCACATAGTTCCAGTAAAGGTCCTCAAACTCTTTAGCTAGCTAAGATGATGTTATAATAACCGAATCCTGATAATGAAGGCCTTCAGGAGCATCTGACTGTGTTGGAACTAAACTCTCCAGTGTACTAGACAGTGGTGTAACTACTAGAAGGGCCAGGGGCAATTGCACTGGGGCCTGTAGTGCAGAGGGGCCTAAAATCTAGATACTGACGCAATTGTACATTCATGACTCATGAAAAGATCCAAATTCTTAAAAACATAAGTCACAGGTTAGCTTCCAGCAGCACTACACAGACAGACCTGAGGGTATTGCACAAAGCAAGATTTCTCCTGAAGCTGAATAACTTAAGCCAAAAGCTGAGGATTGTCCAGCAGGAATGTTTCTTAGCTCTTCTCCAGTTGGACAAGCAAGTTTTTTGGACATCTTACTATCTCCCTCTTATTCACAATGCAGCTCATTCATGGCAACCACTTTCAAACAGATCCTTTACAACCTGCAACATGATATAATATAATATAATATAATATAATATACAAAATCTTAAAAAGTTCAAAATAAATTCATTCAAATAGTATAGAACCAATTTTGTTTTATCTAATATGTAAACAAGCTCAGACGAAAACATGGACATGTAATTGTTTATGTGCAAAATACAATTGTTTCATTCCAAAATGAAGCAAAATGATTTCAAATACTAAAGTACATTTTTCAAAAAAATGTATTTGAGGAATTCACCTCACATGTATTTATCTTCCATATAGGAGGGTTCTCTGGAATCTGTGTACCCTTCCTGTTTGGCCAATGGCGTGTAAAATATCTAAATATGACATATACATTCAAATGCAAAAATGTGGCTGCCTCTGGTCAAATCTTGCTGATTTTCTCTCTACAGGTCTACAGAAAACACACTTCTGCATGTTTTAATGCTGTTTATTTGCTGAATTAAGCATATTGAAAAAAAATGTATATATATAAAATGTGGCCTGTGCAAAAGTTTTCTTTTTTAATATAATAAATATATTATATTATAATATATATTTTTTTTATTATATTTTATAATATAGAATATAATAAACTCAGCAAATAAATAGAAATTGTGCATTAAAATTTGCAAAACAATGTCATATTTAGATTTTTTCTCTGTAGAGACTGTGTTAACTTATTTTCACTTAGAAAATCAACAAAACGTGTAATTACATCATAATTTTCACGAGACATTTTGTAATGATTTGGTAACTCATGACAGCATATGACAGCTGCCTGTTTATAGCATCTGCCATGGCATGTTTGTGGCAGTGTTATGGCAGTGTAATGTAGCAGGGTCGACTGTGGCAGATTAGGCCTTAATACTAAACATACTGTTAACCTCACGTCCCTCAGATCAAGCCAGTGGAATCACCATTGACTGGACCTATGACCAGGGCATCAAGTACTCTTATACCTTTGAGCTGAGAGATACTGGTTACTATGGCTTCATCCTGCCCGCTGATCAGATCGTCCCCACCGCTGAGGAGACGTGGCTGGCCCTCATGACCATCATGGAGCACACCAAGAACAACCCCTACTGAACCAACAGTTGGGTTAAATGATGATGCTTCAGCAGCTGATCTTCCAGTTAATCTTCTACTAAATAAATAAATAAACAAATAAATAAGCAAATGTTGAGACAATGAGATTCTCTGTTGTTTCTCAAGAGGACATTAACTGAGGACATAAACTTTGTCAGTGGTGTTACAGTCAGTGGCATTACAACTTTTCTGATCTTGTTCAGTATGACAATGTTTAATGCTTCAATTGAAACATGAGTATCTATTTTGCCACTGCAATGTTACAGTGACCTAGTATATATTTTCAAATGGCCTCAGCCGTTAAAAGGAACACTTTAATGCCATTAGTATCACACTTTAAATGATAGTCAGTAAAAGTAGTAGGTCAGTTATTTCAAAAGCCTTTTTTGAGTTTTGTATTAAAGGTTGCTTTTACTTCTTTATACATTGAAGCATACAATCTATATATCTCAGCAAATGTGGTGCCTATATTTGAAAGAGACCCCCACACCACCACCACCACCACCACCACCATAGGTCTGTAGACCTGGTTAACCCCTTAAAATCTCAGGCTTATTACATAATCAGGCTTATTATTCAGTAACAGGGACTGCAATGCAAATTGGCAGAGCTATTCTTAGGTTACAGGAATGTGCAATGTAAGGGGTTAATGACCTACATCAAACAGAACAAAGACCTTCATGTTGCATTTATGGAAAGAAAAATGGGGAAAGAAACAGACTCTTTATTTGGCCCATATAATGACACCTTACAATAATTATGCACACCTAAACACTAATCAATATTGTTTACACTTATTTTGTATTCATTTTTTAACAAATGAGCTACAAATAGACATCATGACTTGCAACCTGCCTCTGTGACCTCATGTTTATCATTAGTGACTCTCTTTCTGAAAAAGTGTAGAAGGGCCTTTATCTTCTCCATGCACTCCCTTTTGTGTCCAGGAGGTGGCACAAGCAGATTGGAGTAGTTGTTAAGCTGTCAGTGAAGTCTGTGTTCAGTGAAAATCACCTTTGGTTTGCTATAACTAAAAAAAATGAATACTGGAGAACATGGACAACCTTGACTTTGGCCCACACTTCTAATACAACACAGGTCACCATCTGTGGCCTGAAGTCCACTGCCTCATGATTTCATGGCAGTTTCATATCATTTTTAGCTTGTTTTTTATTCTCACAGCACTAAACCACTTACTCTGGTTTCAGTCTCAACACATGTTTCTACATACACACACGCAGAGGAAACTCTCAACCAAAAAGTGCTCCTTCCACATGAGAGATTTCCTTTGTAGAAACATGATAAATCCTTTGATGAAGCTGGATAAACGCTTCAGTAAAATCAGAGTTCATGAAATCAGCTTAAGGTTGCCATTAAAAGGTTAAAAAAAAGAGTATCCAGGGTTCCTTTTATTTCCTATGGTTTTTAAAATTTATCTAGAGAGCCTTGAGCTGTTTTCCTTTTAGCTGAGCTTTTCTAGTTTTTCCTCGTTTTTTCATAAATTCAGTCATTTTCTTGTTTTTACAGTTTCTGTTTCCGTAAACATTCCTTCAGTTTCTGGTCTCTTGAGCTCTGTCCTGTAACACACTTATAGTGCTAACTGCCCTCAGGTGTCCTCTCCGTTATCTGCATATTCAGACAGCAATGAGAGTCAGTCTGCTCCAGCTTCAGGGAACAGCCAACAAAACAATCTAGAACCAGGGTGGTCCTGGATGTCAAATTTCTGCACAGTTTGATGATTTTACTGCTCAAACACACCTGATTCAACTCAGTTAATTGCTGGATTTATGCTGCCTTCACGTCCTGTCAGAAATATTGTAATATGTTGCAATTACTAGTAGGAAACTCATGTTCTTTAATGCTGCTTCCCAGCTAGGAGCTTGGAATTTTCAAACTTAAATCTTGTACTTTCCATTTAAGCCCTTACACGGCCAATTTGGTAAGTTTTATTACACACTACTATAACCTAAGAATAGCTCGGCCAGTTTGGACTGAAGTCCCTGTAGTTACTGAATAATAGGTCTTATTATATAACAAGCCTGGGATGTTAAGGGGTTAATAGCAAATGGCCTCTCACCCTAAGCTAACACCTGTTTGGCTGCTGTGTGCAAATAAAAAGTTTGTAAAAGCATTTATATTTGCTTAAAAATGTAAATGTAGGCATGAAAGTGTATCAACATCATATACAAATAGAACAAGCTCAAGGGCTTAAAACTTGCAAGTATTTCTTGTTTTATTGGCTGCCATGTTGAAGCAATGCCATGAAAGAATTACATGAGAAGTCAGAGTTTCGTCCCACACTTTCCAGTTCCCACATGGTAATGAGTTTACTCCTTCATTTTTATCAGTAACTTCTAAATCAGGGGTGGGTAATGGAGGGTCAGAGTGTTGCACAATTTGGTGTTTTCCCTCTAATACACCCGCTAAGTTTGCCTTTAAGCCCTCCTCAGAAGTTCCTACTTATGACTTCAGGTCATAAGTATGAGATGATTTCAAGTGGTTTTGGTCAGAAAGTGCTAGAATGATGCTTTTTTGTTTACATTTGTTTTTCTGTCATCAAAGCAAGTAAGTTTCTTTTGCATTACTGCAACAAAATAAAGAGCAGAGGATGAACATTAGATGATTAATATTTTTAACCAGTTAGAAGCATTTCATACGCTCATAGACAGACAGACAGACAGACAGATAGACAGATAGACAGATAGATAGATAGATAGATAGAATTTTATTGATCAAATAAATTAGGCAGAAATACAAAATTAGACAGTTAGAGTCACGTGTGAGAGAGCAGTTATGAAATATTGCACAGTATGTATTAACAAGAGAGATGATATAGTGATGTGATTCAGCACAGTTCAGACAGCAGGAGGTCAGAACCATCTCTGCTGTAAGGAAACTCGTTGTAAAGCCTTACAGCAGTGGGTAAGAAAGATTTTGCACGGTGCTCTTTAACACAGCACAGCTGTAACAGTCGGCACTGAATGTGCTTCTCTGTTTATCCAGTGTAGCATGAGGTATTGTCCAAGAAGACTAACAGCTTGTCAAGAGTCCATTGTTCTGCCACAACCTCCAAAGAGTCCAGCTTGACTCCTACAACAGAGCCAGCCTTCCTAATAAGTTTAATTATAAAAAATAAAAAAATATCTTGTAGATAAGAGTAAGATTTTAGCTTGCGGTTCTCATGTTTGGCTGCTGAATAACTAAACTACACAGTTTACAATACAACTGTCTGCAGCTACCACTGCTTTTTTTGTTGACTCAGAAAGTCATGACTCATTGAAATATATGAGTTTCCCACTAGCAATTATGAAATTGTGGTGGCTTTCATGTGCGCTCAACTTTCAAATCAAATCTTTCTGACGCAAATTTGAAAGCAGCATAAGCTTTCCAAGTGAGAGGCATCATTAAAAAAGCCATGCTGGCCGCTGACAGATGTACTGTAACCTGGTTGTATTTATCCAGCAGCCACATGTGAACACTGCAGGATAAAGTCATTTCAGTCTCTTTCACACATAAAATGACTGGGATTTAAGCATATGCTATGTGATTTAATGCTTTTTACTAGATAAAAATGCATTGAGTGTACCACGCTTTCATTTAGTTCCCGTATTGCAAAATAACTTCCTCTCTATTTTTTCTCCAGGTTCCCCATTTTGTTTCGGACCAAAACCACTTAAACGCACATCATGTCGTACTTAAAACCACTGAAACCATAAGTAGGAGCTTCTGAGGAAGACGCGAAGGCAACTATATTTAGCATTTTACAGCAGGAAAAACACCAAACTCTGCAAGGCCTTTTCATCTGACCCACTGTTCCCCACCTCTGGTTTAGAAGTGACCTATAAGAAATAACTGCTTCTCAAAACACAACTGGATCAGACTTTGAATTTGTGCAGCAGAGGATTATAAAATACAAGTCAAACGGTCAAGTCAGGGGATGCAGCTGCTGTGTTCCCATTCCAGCCTTGTTCCAGTTATAAACACAAGGGCTTATCCTAGAAGAGCAAGTGATCTAGGACCAGTTTTTGCCCTTTAAAATCCAAATCAATACAATCACACAGATAAGAGGGACCTGTTCCTGGATCAGTATTCTTTCTGTGAAACTTTTGGTAAATATGACTCAAGGTATGGGAAACGAAGCAGCAGTATCATGTGGCAGCCTCAAGGTCACATAACCTTGTGCTGAATTATAAAAGGCCATGGTCACTTTGAGTGGTTCTACTGCAGGAAGCAAAGATGAAGCGTCTTTTGGTCTTGCTCGCTCTGTCTGTGGCCGTTTTTGCCAAGGAAACCTTTGTAGGGTAAGCTTCCACATACATAGTACATTTCAGTCTTTGAGGCGCTTTGAGGTCAGTACTTCCTGTGAGCTCAAAGGGTGAGTCGGAGTGTTAATATTTCAGGGATTTACTACGGTTTTAGAGTTTTGATGTGATGTGGTTATGACGTTTCAGTGTTTTGTTAAGGTCTTTGAAGAACTAAACTTCTTGACTTACACTGGGCAGATTCTCATAGGGGATTCCTCATGTAAAAGTGGAAGCTACACGAATGCGTCATTAAAAGCAGTAGCTATTAAACTGGGCTTGTGAGTAGTGCAACCCTCAAGCATTGGCTTTATTGTCAGAGGATTGTGAGGTCCATCCACAGTGATTCCACAGCCATCCATGACTGGGAGTCCAACAGAGCATAATTGTCGTTGCTCTCTCTGGTTGGGCAGGATAGACCTTCTTTTACCTCATCACTCACCCCGATTCTAGCCAACACAAGCATATATTAGCTGACAGAATTAGCAGTTAATGTTCTCCTCCAAGCGTGTCGAGCGCCAATGAAAAGATTCAGTGGCGCTTGAATGTGCTAGCCCTCAACTTCCCAGCTAGCATTGTATGACGGGGGAGACCAAGCTAGCAGGTGGGAATTGGCAATGAAGAAGCTGGAGGAGAACAAATGGGTATCCACAAAAAAGTAAAATATTAGTCCGTGTTAAACTGGCTTTTGCTAATTTTCAGTAGTGATCATGATAATTTTACGTATAACACCGTCCTTAAAACAAGTTTAAAGAGAGTTTTGTGATCATTTATTGTATAAATCATTGACACAATAATCATTGCGATATCACCACTGTCCTGAAGTTATAATAAAATAAATTTGGTAATCTAAAAATACTAGGGATTCTCTGTGAAAGTAAGCTGAGCAATAAAGAAAAATACAGATAAAACATTGCTTGATTGATTTATAATACCTATGACTGATGACACGCTCTGACAGACACCAGGTCCTTCGAATCACTGCAAAAAATGAGGCCGAGATTGTTCTCCTAAAGGAACTCTCACAGCTGGAGCACCTTGAGGTAATACTGAATCATATGGCATGAACTTCTACAAATTCAATTAAACATGGTGCATTTGATAAGCCTAATGATATACTACTCGGCTGATACGCGGAACTTCCTTGCATATACAGAACCAGGTTTCCATATGAATACCAAAGATTACAATGTCCTTTGTGTATTTGTCCTCTTGTGTTTGCAGCTGGACTTCTGGAGGGAGCCCATTGATGAGTCTCTGCCTGTAGATGTTCATGTTCCATTCCACAGTCTGCAGCCTGTCAGGTCCTTCCTGGCATATAATGAGATCCACTATGATATCATGATTGCGGATCTTCAGGTAGATACTTTAACATGACTTTACCTGGAAATGAATCTAAATGGACTGTTTGCATGTGGTTTAGTATCGTCAGTGCTGTTTTCACTTTGCTTGACAATTGCCTCTTTGTACATCAAGGATCTTCTGGACACAGAACAGCAGGAGATGATGAGGTCTCGTGCTCCTCAGCCCAGATCCACTGATGACTTCAACTATGCCAGCTACCACACCCTGAGTGAGGTCAGAACTGCATTATTTTGGTGTCTGGGCTTTGGTTGCACATGGGTGTGGTCCTTGACTATGAGCTTAGTTCAAATTTTAAGGTCATATGACAGTGATGGAGGTAGGATGATTGCAATACAGCTAAAAATGTCTTCTCATGCAAGACAACATATGTGAGTCATAGTTTGACATTTGCCTGACCTTTACTGCCCTGATTTTCAGATCAACAGCTTCATTGACGCGCTCGTGCAGGAGAACCCTAATTTTGTTAGCAAAATTGTGATTGGCCAGAGCTATGAGGGCCGTCCCCTAATCGTTCTGAAGGTAAGGTGCATTTCATAAATGATTTTAGACCGTTCACTGAAACCAACGGAAAACTGAAAGAGGTGGAATTAATCCGCAATTTTGGCTGAACTACTCTTTGTTTGCTCTCTCACAGTTTAGCACTGGTGCTGACCGCCCTGGTATCTGGATCGACACTGGCATTCACTCCAGAGAATGGGTCACCCAGGCCAGCGGAGTCTGGTTTGCCAAGAAGGTTCAATCTTCCTCCTTCTGTGACAGAACAAACTTGTACTAATACAATCCTGAACAGAAATGAAACCCATGCATGTAGCATTTGGCTCTAACATACATTTATTTGTTTCCTTGTGTAGATTGTAACTGACTATGGACGTGATGCTGCTCTTACCGCCATCCTTGACAGGTTTGACATTTTCCTGGAGATCGTCACCAACCCTGATGGATTTCAGTTCACCCACACCTCTGTGAGCCCTCAAGCTGTTTAGAAACATGTGAAACCATGTATATCTACAATAATCTATACGGTTATAATGAATCACTTCCCAGTAAACCAATGAGTGCTGTATGATTCGAATTTGTCATGTGTTTAGAACCGCATGTGGCGCAAGACAAGAAAGCCCAATCCTGGATCCCTTTGTGTTGGAGTTGACCCCAACAGAAACTGGGATGCTGGCTTCGGAGGTACAGTATACAAACTTCCACATGAAGCTAACTTGTTGCTTTGAAATTGATATGCATCAAAGAGATCCAGCAGAAGGTCATCACAAAGAGGCATTGCCATCTATCACTTCCAGGTGCTGGCTCCAGTAGCAGCGCTTGCTCTGAGACCTACCGTGGACCTTCTGCCCACTCAGAGCCTGAAGTCAAGGCCATTGTGGACTTTGTCCAGTCTCATGGCAACCTGAAAGCCTTTGTGTCCATCCACAGCTACTCTCAGATGTTGCTCTACCCCTACGGCTACACCAGGACCCCTTGCAAGGACCAGGCAGAGCTGGTGAGACTTCAGAAACAGAACTCCCTTTCTTCTCCACGCATGACACTTCGTAGCTCGTGGCTTCGTAGGTCTTTCAGTGCTTTATGTTACACGATAAACTTTCCTTTTATGTTCTTGCAGCATGAAGTTGCAGAGAGGGCAGTTGCTGCCTTGACAAGTCTGTATGGCACTAAGTATGAATATGGCAGCATCATCAAAGTCATTTGTAAGTACAACAAAGCTAGAGCTTAATCCACCTGCTCCATTGTAAAAAACTACAGCTACTTTGAGATGGATTTTTTGAGGGGTGGGCTGTTTTTATGTTTTATTTTGTTAAGCTGGGGAATGCAGACGGAAGGGAGTCACTGATACAAAGCCTAATACTGTATTGCAGCCATAGAACTGTAGTCTTTAGGTCATCATTACAATGAAGAGAATGGATTATTTAAACAACAGAAATGACTAATCCCATGAGGAGGACAAGTTAAAGCTAGAGTTAGTTTAAGGTAGCTACCCAGTTGTCAAAGTACCTTACCCTAGTTTGCCTTTTAGTCTCTGGCTTTGAAGGGTGAGAAAAATCTCTCTCCAACCCCAAAATATTAGGGTTAATTTCATTTTAACAGTACAGCACATCCAATAATTCAGCTGCCAAGCATACAAAGATAATTATGTCACTAATGAAATCAACCTGTTTTGTACCGACTTTCTACCAATGCCAAAATCCCCCCTCTAATTAAATTGTCAATTATATCTCTCAGACCAAGCTAGTGGTGGCACCATTGACTGGACTTATGACCAGGGCATCAAGTACTCCTACACCTTTGAGCTGAGAGATACCGGTCGCTATGGTTTCATCCTGCCTGCCAGTCAGATCATCCCCACTGCTCAGGAGACGTGGCTGGCCCTCATGGTCATCATGGACCATACCAAGAACAACCCCTACTGACCAAACAATTCGGTTGACGGTTAATGGGTCATTTAACAAGGAAACTGGGACATCTCTTTATTAAAGTAATCCAGCAGCCAGGGTTAACTAATCAGACTTTTGCAAACATAATAGCTCTGGGCCAACAAGAGCCATAATCCATCTCATCTTGTAGAAAGAGAAAAATAAACAGCTCAAACAATCTTGCCTTATGTTTAATGTTCCACAGATGCAATCCAAGACACTTGATGTTGGCAGTTTTGGACAGTGGGGCGGGGGGCGAAATGACTATCATGGGTGCACAACCCTGGTCCAGGAGCACTTTTTCTGTTCTCTGTTTTTTCCGAATCCTCCTTATCTAACACTAATGTATCTGACCAGCCAATCAAGGACTTCTGAAGATGTTAATTAGCTGTAGCAAGTGTGGTAGACTGTCATTGTTACTACACTAGGAAGGTAGATCTCCAGGAACAGGGTTTGTGACCACTGCTGTAGGTGGGGGGAGGATTGTGTTCCCAATCCTGTCCCACCTACACTAATGCATGTGATCCAGCCAATCAAAGACTTATACAGTTAATCATGTGGAGCATGAATGGCAGATTGTGGTACTCTATAGGTAGGTAGATCTCCGGGGATGGTGACCAGTGCTTTAGTGTATTACGTGTGGTTGTAAAGCTTATTTCACATGATCTATCATACTGTGGTCATGGTAAGGCTGAGTCAGTGGAAGGAGATGATGCATTGATGTCTGCAGCACTATATTCAAGGTATTTAAGCTTTAAGGCCTTTTATTACATTTTCCCTTCTAGGCCTCTATTAGAGTTACCCATAAAGCAGTGTTTCTCAACCCTGGTCCTGGAGGCCCACTGCCCTGCAGTTTTTAGTGTATTCCTAGCACCCAAGACACCTGATCCAACTTATCAATTCATTGATATCCCATTATTCTGTTAAAGTGGGTGTGTTAAAGAAGATAAAGCATTAACATCTACAGGGCAGTGGGCCTCCAGGACCAAGACTGAGAAGCGCAGCCATAAAGGACCTGATTAGGAGGAAGGGATATACATGGGTAACCCAACACAAGAGCTGGTTACCTAATTGCTAATGTCTATTTTTGTGCCAGTTTTGTCCACCTGTATGACATTGTCGAAGCCCTGGACACATTTGATGTTTTATGGAGGTGCCTGTGATATGGGGTTTATGCTTCAGCACCATAAAGTGGAGACAAGAAACTGCCTTGCAGACTTAACTAACCTTTTGTAGAGGTTTTAAATGCTTGTTCTCAAAGCAGAAGAGTCTTCCAAAAGCAGAAGAGGCCAGACTGATGCAAGCTTGAATTTCATTATGTAGGATTTGCTCAGCTCCATTCCCACAGTTCCACATAACTGAGGTCAAGCACAGTTCTTCTGCTCAAGCACGCCAGATTCAACCCTTGATTAATCAGCAGGTTTCATAGATGTGTTCGAGCAGAGAATCATCAACTTCTGCTTGACTTCTGCTCTCCAGGATTTTATGAAATGAACACTTTTGGGGGGGGTCCATCAATACTGAGTTTGCTGAAGGTTAGACTCTTCAGTTTGGGCAGTTCTGTTTTCCAACAGAGAAGCCCAACACACCTGCAGACATTAAAGACTACTGAGGACATGCTGGAACATTAGTAGGAAAATTAAACAGACTGCCATCAAGTCAGAATAGAAGTTGGAGCCCACCTGCATTGCCAAAGTACTGCTAAGAAAGTAGTGTACATTCTGCCAGGATACGTTAACATTGACCGGAGCCTACACACAACGCTGTAAACATCCTGACTTGCACAGGGAAAAGCTGAGATTGTAAGCCATCAGCGAGTACAAGCACCTGCATATGGCCATGATGAAATGTAATCAGACTGAAGAACCACACTAGCATATTTTGATAATATTTTTAAAGTTGTAGCTTGGCAAGAAATCAAATTTACACACCTGTCTAGTTACCAAAGACGAAGTTGATCAGCCACGACATGTTTGGTTGACAATTTTTTCTTCTTTAGTTTTAAACTGGAACTGTGAGTTTAGCAGTGTAGCTAACAAACACTAGAAGTCAATAGTCACCCAAATCTTTTCCATAAATACATCCACAGAACTTCTTTCAATTCACTTAAATCACTTTAAAATTGCATACATTTTTTGGCCAAAACTTTCTGTTAAGAGGCCTTGGCAAGAACAACAAAGATCTTTATTTCACTCTCTAGACTTCCCCAGTTTTAAGCTAAGATCCTGTGGGAAATGCCACTGTTCATGACAAACCTATATTGTGTCTCAAGCGGGACATGATGTGTTGGTATTAGGTCAGATAGTGGCAAGTTATTGAGATGTTATTTTAGCTGACAGACTGGTAGGTTGTAGATCACTGCATGATCAGTGGATTTTATAGAGTTAAAGTGCACACCGGCACCCACAGAGGTATACTGACATAATCAGTTGCTGGACTAGCAAGTTCATTGCTTCACACTGACCTTTGAGTCAACCTCCACAATAGAATGTGGTTTATGCTTGTGGAGCTCTGTCAGTGAAATGAAAGTACTCTGATGACAACTAATATGAGTGCACTGCCAGTCTTTGGATCAGATTTATTTACAGTGCATCAGGAAGTTGGGTCCTGCTGGTTCTTTGAGACAAACAAACGTATGCTTCTATAGTTACAA
>JAILXH010050081.1:8535-28382 GCA_023558415.1 Piaractus mesopotamicus
GTGTATTCATATAAACACGACTTTCTTTGTCTCACAGACCTGTTCCTGACCTACCTGGAAAATCATTCTTTTCCTTTAACAACAGAGACTTCATTGAAAAAAGGAGACAGGGTCTACAGACCTTCCTGGACAAGTCAGTATTATCGTCATCATATTAATCTGTGATGTGGTAGATGTAAAGGAACTGTGGAATGTGATTCTGGTTGTATTTTATGGAAGTTACACAAGGGAAGTGAGGCATGTTGGATAATTTCAAGTTACACTTCTGTTTTTTGTTTGTTTTGGTTTTTCCTCAACAACCCCAACAACTTCTGACGTGTTAACGTGTTGCATTAAGCAGAAGTCAATTCAAAAGCCAAAAGTGGGGAAAAAAAAAAAGATTTGATTTATTAATGTGCAAACTGGTTATGAGAGCAGAATATTTGTTTCACTCACATCAGCCTTCTTCCTTATTCTATAGGTTTCCAAGTCACAGCTTATGATTACGGCATCATTTGATCTCATGCTGTCTTTGCAAAACAGGGTGGTGCACATGACCGTGTGTCTGTCAGATAGCCAGCTTCATCTGTTCCTGCAGACTCAACTTCCTGTAGGCCACATTCAGGATTGCGTGCAGGGCCACACTCCATACAGCGTGACTGACGCCATTCTGACTTACGCCTCCTCCAACCGTGGCTGGGCTCAGGAGGAAGAGGACGGCTCACTGGAGCCATGCCCAACACCAGTTTCGTATGAGTCAGTGGAGAGGTATGGAAGGAAATTGTGTAATACTAGCGGTGCATGATATATACTAACTCCAGAATATTGGCACCTCTCTAGAAACTGGACAAAACCAATCATAAAACATAAACAATACATACTTACCATTTATCTAATACAAAATGTTCCTAAAAGAGTGTTGTTTTATTTTAAGAAGAGTGTATTCTCACAAAAACCTATGGGACAAAATAATTGGCAATTTTAAATAAAACCAAATAAAGTTGCATCTTCGGAGAGAAGAAAATCTTTTATTTTTTTTGCTCTTAGTCTCCAGGAACTCCATTGTTGTCTATGACCATTTCTTGTATCCCTGGGGTATGAATATGAGGTTACACTCGAAATCCCTTCGTCATCCATTAACATGAGTAAAACCAAAGAGCTGTCAACTCAGTTGAGACAGATGGTTGTGGACCTTCACAGAATAGGAAATGGTTATAAAAAAACAAATAGTAAGTTGAAGTTACCGTTAAGCACAATCAGAGTGATGATAAAGTTTGAAAAGCATGGAACAGTTGAAAATTTTCCAGGAAAAGGACATGCGAGCATACTTACAGTGAGGAAGATGGTAAGAGAGGCAAAGAGGAACCCAAGGTTTACAGTTAAATTTTTAAAAAAGTTTAGTTTAATCTTGGGGTTTTCAGTTGTGAAAATCTACTGCCACGCGCTCCCTCCCTGACTTTTTGAAGTTCCACAAAAAAAGTATTTTCTGAATGTTAGCCACAAAATCCAAAACCTGAACTTTGCAGTGTCATTGGAACTACAAGTGAAATCATGTGATGATGTCAGATGAGACAGAAATGTAACGTTTTGGTCATGCACACCATTATCACATGTAGTGTGACTGCGTACAGTGAGAAGTACTTGATACCCACGGTCATATATGGTGGTGGATCATTGATGCGTTAGGGCTGCTTTGCTGCTGCTGGTCCAGGGGCTGTTGTGAAACAATGAATTCCCCTAAGATTTTAGCCAAAATCTGTCTGCCTCTGCCAGGAGGCTAGAAGTTAGATGTGGGTGGACCTTTCAGAAAGACGCACCAAACACACATCAAAACCCACATAGAAATGGTTGCTGAAACACAAAATTTGCAGTGGCTCTGGAAATGGAAAAACTGGAAATGTTCTGCACTGAAGAGTGGTCCCAGATCTTTATATATTAGCCGTTCCACCTTTTTTTGGATTATCAGTTATTTTGTTTTCTATATTATTTCGCACAACCTTTTATATTAAAAAGCCAAACTATGTTTTATTTATGTTTTAGTGACCGCTTTATTTCAAATACAGGGCATCAAAGAATGCCATACCATGCTTTAATGATTTTTACAAAAATATTACATAAACTGTTTTTTTGTTGCAATGGCCTAAGTGTTCCCCAACTTTGTGAAAGCATTACAGAAAGTGGCTCAGTGCTGTTATTCTCGCCAAGGGAGGTGTCATCAAATATTAATAAGGGGGGTGCCAATATTTTTGAAACCTATGTTTTGGGGGAAAACATTCTAAAGAACACCTTTTTGGTTCCAAAATACAGTGTAATAATAAAAATATGCAGCTTACCCACTTGTTTAAACCTGAAATGTCACTCATGGCATGTGTGAGCTCATTTTCATGAAGGGTGCCAGGAATTCTGGAGTTGACTGTATATTTGGGGCTGATTATAAAATTGGCTGATACATGAGAAGTTATCTGATTTGAATTACAACTGATAGCATGGTGCCCTGGTTGTACTCGCACAAGGACTGATGGATGTTTAGTCTCTAGTGGGCGTTTACATTCTGCATATGCATAATGGGACATTTTAGACTGATATGTTTGGATTTTTAGCCTATTTTTAATGACCGTTTTAATTATTGATTATTATTATCCAGTTTATTTGGCTACCAGTTACTTTAAAATGCTGAATTCATATTTCTTTAATGCTCACACAGTAGTCTGTAGTCTACTACCAAAGTATTGGTACCTCTACAGGGAACTTAAAAATGGGTATTTTCTGCACAATATAGTGCATGATTTCTGTTTATTTGCTGAGTTCATCATATTGGGAAAGAAGAAAACATAAAATGTATAATGTGCCAGAAATTTTGGAAAGACCACATTTTATTTTCTTTTCCCAATATGTTAAGTTCAGGAAATGAACAATATTTGGGTATTAAAATATGCAGTGTGTTCTCTGTATAACTTATGAATGTCCAACTTATTTGCATTTAGATTTACTAAATTAATCAAAACACATAATTTGACCAGCGGCAAACAACTGTAGCTGCGTAAGCAATGCATCATCCAGAACTCATTCGACTTATTGACCTTTGTTCTTATTTTCAGCAGCCCCTCTCCCCACGTTCCCACTTTACAAAATGAAGAAGCTGCAAATGAGTTGGACACCTCTGACCTCGACTCCGTAGAGCTCAGATTATCTGAAGCAAGTGCAGCTCATAGAGATGGGCAGGAAGAAAGAATAAAGGAAGGGGAGCGGTGTGATGACCTGGTGGTGGAGGTTCACTACCATCACGTTCCTCTTTTGGAAGACACTAAAGAAGGAGCTGATCTCAGCGTGCCAGAGGAGACAACACAAACACATGACAACACAAGAGACACCAGTGCAGATACAGCCTTGCAGGTACACAGTGCAGAGGACAAGTCCCAGCCAAAACATGTAGTTGGTAATGATACATGGGTCAGCTTTTTTTTAAACCACACTCAGCCACAGTTCTGAGAAGCAGACCGGCCTTGTAACTAACTCAGTTTAGAATACCATAAAGGCAGTGATCAAAACCTGACCCCAAATGCTCTTTAAATATTACTACAGTACAAATATTTTATGTTTTCATTTTGGTTGTTCATTATCTTGCAGCAATCTAAAATTATATTCCTTCAACCAGACACCTGTTGGTTAACCTCAACTGTCCACGGTTTCCAAGTCAACCCACCAGTCACTAGGAGCTATTAAGGGGGACCAAAATGAGGCCTGTTATGACAAATTGCATGGTGTGTGGAAGTGGCTGAGACAACCACAGTGAATACAATAACAGAATGTACGTGAGGAAATGGAGAAGAGAGCAGTCCACTGTAAGTTCTCCCTTTGGACAAGGACACACTGTTATCAGAAGGAAGCATTGAAGTGGAAATAGGTCAGAAATTCACTCTACATTGAGAAAGTTGACCATGAGGAGGTACCAGAGGATACAAAGCAGTTAGACTTTAATAGTTTAAAGATTGACTGTGCTCTAGGGCAGACCCATCTGGTAGGTCTCTTATCTATGCACTTTGTTCTTTCATAGTAACTGTTGCCGGGTCGGACAGGCTTTACAGAATGTTGGCAGTAATTCCGTTCAACATGAGAAACTTCAGCGCACAGTGCATTTTTGTCAATTATCCACATTCAGAGTGTGTTGCTAAATTTGAAATGATATTAGGATGGAGTAAATGGAATATAGTTTTATTGTTTTGTAATAAAGTTTTTTATGCTTGATTTGAGATTACTTGACAAAAATTACACCCAATCTGTCCTAACAGTGTCACCGATTTTAAAGTAAAAATGCAGTAAGCTTAGGTATTTTGAGTGCTGCACTACAGTTTCTCATGAGCTTTAATGGTATTTTTGCTAAAGCTTAGTCAAACCTGGCAACGTGCTACAAAATGTTGCATCTGTGAGCTTTCTTACATTTTGTAAAAATGCATTGGTGAATCAATAATGTGATATGGTTGAAGACTGGCCTGCATTATATGGACCAAAATTACACTTTTGTTGAATTATTTGATTAATTAACACCTGCAAAAAAATCACCTGGACCTGTGACTGGCCAGGATGCTCACGGAACAGTTACAAATATTGTGACTGGTTACAGTCATATTTACATCTGGAAGCCCTCTTCAGTATCAGTATTGCAAAAGGCCAATATTGCAATACTCAGTGAAGAATGTCATGTAACTCAAGATGAGGGGAGAATGATTATGATCAATCAGTATATCATAAATAATTAAGACACTGACGAGAAAGTGAACAAAGTATATTTTAACATTGTTCAGGTACCCCACAGATAAGCAGTCTCAGTCCTGAGGCATCACTGATGCAAATACTACTGACGTAATTGCGCTTGCTTTCACACTGCTTAACAAGAGTGAGAAGAAAGACTTGTTAGACTGCCTGGGAAACGTCTGAGGGTAAACCCCAAACCGGCTTACCACTGGGCTCCAGGCTGTAAGAGAGCGCACAGTCATGTACAGAAATTCTTATTGTGCAACTATTGTGCTTTTCTTCATTCATAAGCTCTTTTACTACTTTGACTAATAATTTTCTCTGCACTGGAATCTGCTGTTATAAGAGGAGATGTTAGACAACCACTGAGTGCACAAAACGTTATGGACGTATCAGATGAATCCAGGTGAAATCTGGATTTCCAATTGATTTCATCCATCAAATGAATATCTTAATCATTAAATATCTATATGATCAGATCGTAGAATTGAACAGTTGACATTCTCCTCCAAGAGCGTTGAGGTGATGCAATATGCGGTGACACTGCAGTTGACAGCTTTAACTCTCACAGCCTTCAGAAGGGGCATTTTCTGACCTGCTTCTTGCTGGACTGATAGTGCTAATAACCTACGATGGCTACGATGAAATTGTGAGGAAAACAATTTGTTTAAAAAAAAACAAATTGTTTTCCTTCCAAATCTTTTTTTATTTTGCTGGATTACTTTATCAGCTTCGGTCACATGAGCAGAGCTACGTCAGTCTGTGAGAGAGTTCATGCTTACTGATAAATTGCACGATAACTGCTAACAAACACAAATAAACCATAATAGCACACAGGGCTCATGATGTAAATAAGGATGTCACAGAGTTGCACTGAGATGATGGGAATGATTTTACTTTCCAGTGGATGACCTTCAGTCTGTTTCACAAATGCTGCTTATAATGTTGATTGTGTTGAGAAATACTGACAGAACAGAACACTGCAGAAAACCGATCAGTAGGAAAGGGAAATTTTTATTTTCTTTTTTCAAGTGTTATGGCTAGTACTTTATATGATTTTATTGCATAGGTTATAAGTATATAGTGTACCGTGAAATGGTATACTATATTTGCTAAATTTGGTGTATATTTCCGTGGTTTACAGGGATTTTGCAGAAGGGTTTATTTGCGGGGATAGTTTAGATGAGAAAGCGTGCTGGTTTGAAATATAGCAATTTATTTTTGCTTTGAACAGATGTTACATTTTTTACTGTCAGGTTTAAATCACTGTTCCCTTGTGATTTTATTTTGAATATATTAAACAAGGATGTCGAAGGGCCAAACATCTGTGCACAGACCCTCAAAGCTGCAAATGTTTAGAATTATTAATGTACTTACTAATGACAAATAAAGAAAGAGAAAGAAAAATAACTGAATACTTTTTGTCTGATAAAGTCCCTGATTCCAGCTGTTTTAAATGCATGTTGTACATTTCAGCAGTTATTTCAAGCACTTCTTCACTACTACATATTGTACTGTTCTACTGGAAAGATTACTTTTCAGATTTTTTTCTTTTGAATTGTTGTTAATGGCCTTTGAGAGTTTTGCCCAGTCTGACCACATGATGGAGATGTGAGATTGAAATGTACTATTAGTTTCCCAATCCACTCTACCAGAACACTCTTCATGCTATACTCTTAGCAAAAATTGTTCTATATAGTACCAAAAAAGGGACCCTGTTTGGTGCTTTCTAAAACCATTTTGAAAAGGTTTGTTAAAAACCCATGTACAAAAGTTGTCCATCATAGAGAAGAAATCATTTAACCATACAAAGAACTATTTATGCATTCAAATGGCTCTTTGGCCAATCACTGTTCTATACAGAACCAATGTTTTTACAAAGGAACTCTTGAAGAACCATTTTTTAGGGGTGTACCACACACTAGCTACTGATTAGTGACCTACGAAGTTCATAATGGCTATGGTGGAACAGCTGTATTGGGGACAAACACATTCTAAAACAACTGAGTCAGTTTTGCTTGGACTGACACTCGTTGCCCACCTGGTGTTTGTGAAACGTTTCTGACCTTTTGACTCTGGATATACACTGACCTGATTTTGAGTTTAGATCAAGCAAAGCGTTATCAAAAAGTAAATGACACCAGCCAGTAAATCGTTGCTGTTGGAACAAAACCTCATATCTTTAAAACAGTAACTTTTCAGGAGAAGGAAAAAATAGCAACAAAAACTTTCCTGACTAATATAAATTTCCCAACATTTTTAAATTCCTATTTCATTAAAGGGTAATTCCACTGATTTTTCAAATTTTCTGCATACGTCAGTGGAGAACGGGATGTAGCCGTGATGTTGCCTTTACCTAACTCAGACATATACTGAGGTAAAGCCTCATTTAAAAAGCACAACAAAAGAAACTTAGGTAAATGTTAATGATTAAGTAAAATAATAAAACAACCAAACTGGTAAAATAATGAAACCTTAAAAACAGCTATCAAAAAATAATCAAAAAATAAAATACAAAACAATTGCATCTACTAAAACATGAGTGAAATAATACGAAATTAAAACTTGAAGGTGCATGTTACTCCAGGTTACAGGCGCACAGTAAGTAAAACTCAATATTCCGAACTCAAAACAGCCAGAACCTGCACCATAAATCATTTGAGTATGTTGTGTAAGGCACTGCGTTAAAAGGACAACAACAAAGTAATGTAAGGAGTTGAAAAATACAAAAGGCTTTATAAATAAATAAAATCCAGTGTCTACCACACCCCGACCTTAACATACAGCTCACAATGAGGTGTATTACGATTGTCGCAGGTAATAAATCTTAGAGTGATACACAAAGAGTCAAAGCCGAAACATGCATGTACAAAATGTTACCATAATCCAAGGCAGAAAGGTCAGTAGCCTCAATAAGAATCCTTCTACAATGCAGAGAAGAGCAAGTTTTATTCCTTTTTTCAATTTTTTCCACAATTTGCTCACAAGATTAGGTACATAATATTTAAAGGAAATCTTCTCATCAATCCATATTCCAAGATGCTTGTATACTGTGACTCTTTCAATATTTGTACCACTTTTGGTAGAGATGTTGAGCTTATCATGGTCAACATTTCTGGCTCTAAATTTCGTTTTTTCTGCATTAAGAACTAATCTATGGTTATTGAGTGCAACTTGTAAATCATTAAAACATTGCTGAAGGGATTTGACAGCAGAATGTACAGTATCTGCAGAGCAGTACAAGACCATCATCAGCATAAAAATGTACATTATACCCAGTTACAGAAGAAACAATATTGTCAGTATAAATTGTAAATAGAACAGGCCCCAGAATTGAGCCTTGTGGGACACCCTTAGTAATCTGCACAAATCCAAATTTAACATCTCCCAGTCACACATTGCTGTCTGTCCATTAGGTAACTCTGAAACCATTCATAGACAATTTGATTAAATCCACTACTAAGAAGTCTTTTTTAAAAGTAATGAGTGATCCCCTGTATGAAATGCTGCTGAAAGATAAATAAAAAGGGCTGCATAATGCCTCTTTTTATCTAAAGCTGAAATAATATAATTTAAACGTAGACTGATGTATGCTCAGAATAGAATGTACTGAGATAAATGATTTAAGCTGATTATTTACTAGAGATTCTAGTATTTTTTTGCTAAGCATGGAAATAGGCCTATAATTATTGAGGTCAGATCACATAAGCAGCCTTCCAGACCTTATGAACTATCCCCGTTAAAACTGAAAGATTAAAAATATATGTTATGCAGCCAATTACAACTGGAGCAGCAAACTTTAAAAGACAGGGAGGAAAGGCTTACAGTTAAGAGAATTCACTGCATTCCAGAATTTTGCTTGCTAACAAAAGTTTGATTTAGCCTTTAATAAAAATTCTTTAGAAGCTTAAACTCCTTTATGCTGAGATTTCCTTCACTTGGGTAGAGGTGAAAGGGCAGGAATATTAGTTTGGAAAAACATCAGGGATTAAACTTCCAAGACCATACAGTATCTTACTGACACAAATGTTATTCCGGATAGGAATGGGTAGCATTTCACAAAACAGGGTTTCTCATTTAGGCAGATAAGCTCTAAGTTCAGGACTGTCCAATAGCAATGTTCCTCTGTTCTTCTCCAACTGGACAAACTTTAGGCTTAAGTTATCTGGCTAAACTGAGAAATCCTGCTATGTGAAATACCCCTGCTCCCTTTCCTGCTCTGCATAGTTGGGTTTTCTCTACTCTTACACACTTGAGCTATAGTGTTAGCTAACAATCTCTCCTTTCTTGAGCTGAAAGGCGTGCAGAGCAGGTGAAAGCACAGGAACATGCAAAAACTGTCAAAGCCTGTCCATGTCGCTTTAAAAGGTTGCCATAAGGATAGAATATTCATAACCAAGTTGTGTACATCCAATAAAGAATAAAACTATTTATATAAAACTATTTCCTATAATTGTCGCTGTTCTGCTATGTATACCGGCACTGGGGCCACTGTCCTGTACTTCCGGTATTAGTGTGATGGAACAAAGTGGGGCGGCACAGCAACATCTCGGCTACAACTCCTGCTGATTTTACTGATTTACATCTACTGGTTGAGATGTAAACAAAGTCATTCAGAGCGGTTTGATGTGAACTGCTTCATTCTAGAGAAACTTACTGACTCAGATTTTCTTTACAGTGGTGCTGATAAAAACCAGGGGTCACAATGTCTACATCAAAAATACAGCCAACATACAAATATAGCAAAAATTAGCCATTTTATTTACTACTAAAACCACCAGTGAACCTACATGTGTCTTCTGAATTCTTGTATCACTGCTGTCAAACTGAACAAGAACAGTAACAAAATGATAACTTTACAGAAAGAAAAACATACTTTACTTTTAATGTAAGTCAGTGGAACCAGACTTTCCCCAAGTAATTCTGAGCCATTTCTTTTGGTCCATTCATCATGAAATGTATTATAAAGGGCTACAGTCATTTTCAAATTATGACAAAAACTGAAAAACGGAGACACAAGGTTTTGTTCCGACACTAGCGATATGTAATGTGGATCTGAACAGTAAAATAGAGGTAAATAAGTTTTCTTTTGGGGACTGTACGCATGTACAACTTTTAATAGTTGTGCTATTTGGTTGTGTCTCGGTTCTGTCTTCACAAACAGTCATAGGGCTTATTTGACTCTATGGCATCGACAGGCGGGGTTGTGTGGCTGGCAGCAGGGCACTGCTGCGTGTGTTATGGTGTAGTCTGCAGTAGACACATTGTCTGTGGCAATATCCCATAAAAGAGCCTCTCGTTTTCTCTCCATTTCCTTCAGCACAGTCTGATACTCCTCACTGGTGGGGTCTAACGGTGACCCCTCTGCTTCATCCTTATCAAGGTCAAAAATCAATGGGGGATCATGAAGCTCCGGCTTTCCGCTACCACCACCGCAGGCTTCAGCACCACCTGAGAAAATGAAAACAGCAGTTCCTCAGTATCTGACTAATTAGCAGTTTAACTGAGAACCTGCAAGTGAGCCACTTTGTACATACCTGCATACAGGAAAAGAAGAAAGAAACTGTGTTTAAAGAACGAATCATCACTGTCCTAACAAAACCTTTACTTTGTACGAGATGGAAAAGAACTATTTTAATGTACAATAATGTAACAACACATCACAGTAATTTTCGACCATTTCTATTGGTTCATTCATTGTGAAATGTCCACACGACGTAAAGGGCAGGTGGCATTTTCGAATGGTGTTGAAAAAAGGAATAAAGATTTTCGGTTCTGACATGACAGTGATGAAATACACCTTTATTTTAACTAGCAGGACAAAAGAACCTTGTAATGGTAACATTAACCTGACCAGGTTAGTTACTGTAATTGTAATCAAGTCTCTAATGTCATTTTAAAGCAATAAGCAAAGCAGGATTTGTTTGTTAGTGGCATTTTCTACAGAGACTGACATTACTAAAGAGCTAGCCATTACTCACGGTATCAGATAAGAACTGAACCGACGCCGATTAGAGGCATTTCACCAGAACACAAACATCTCAAACCATCAAGTCTATTACGGTTAAGCAATGTTCATTTTTCGTAGTATCTCCTGTGGTTTATTTCCTCTTTAAGGAATAGTACTGATAATTCAAATTCAGTAAAACATTAAAACAGAGACCTGTAATGTAAAAGGCTTTGTGACGTCCCAGCCTGACAGTCTGCAGGTCTCCAAATTGCCCTGCTGCTCCGCTGTTTGGATGCATGAGACTCTGAGGATGGAAGACAACCTTAGTTACAGTGTGTATATACAGTCGGTTGCCAGTTTATTAGATACACCTACCTTGTATATACACTCATTATCAGGTACACCTTCCATATATGTGCACTTTGAAGGTATACAAATACTGCCATTCACTGATGGATAGTGTAGAGTGCAGATGACACAGTGTCATAGACAGTCAGTAACTGTAAACCTATTTCAGTCAGGACCCCTACATCAAAGAAAATATTTTGTTTCCATTTGCAGTAAGTCATATTTGGTGGTATGGCTATGTTCTAGGACGTCCTGGCTCTTTCATGTGCATACACAGAAAGCCTAAGGGAGGGAGAGCAGCAGAAAATCCCCCCTTCGGATGCAGAACAGAGCAGGGATCAGAGACTACATCAAGCCACTGAGTAAGTCAGACACAGGATGAAGGATGAGTTGGGGTGGAGGCGGGTAGCAAAGTGGCTTGCAGAGGAAGCGCGAGAATGGGCAGGCTGATAACAGCTGTTGATTCGAGACTTGGGCCTAAGCTTGACTTCGTGGCCTGCCTGAACTCAAGCTAGGCTAAATAAGGTGAGCCTATATAGTAGGTGTTTCTGATAAAATGACCAATGAGTTCAGCTGTAGGATAGGACAAAAAACAGTTCTATATAGCACCAAAAAAAGATTCTATGTCTGTTCTATGATTTGATTTGCTACAGGCTCTATTAATTCCACTGCGCAACAGTGGAATGAATATAGCCTGTAGCAATTAAAGTGTGACCTACACAGCCATTTCATTGCAAGTTATCATTCATTTTTCGATTAGAATATTTTTATTATTTAGAATTAAATTTGTGTCTTATTTACTGTTGTATCATACACATACAGGCATTATTAGTGGCAGGAACCCCACCACAGTCAAATCTGTTATGTAGCAGTCAGCATACATGTTTTACTAGTATCAAAAGTTTTGTTTAGAAAACGAAAGTCAGTTCATTTAAATGATTGTTAGGTGTGTAAGAAATTAGAACATTACTTCATGATGTTGCATCTTAGAAAAATAGTTTCCCTGAAAATAACACCAAATAGAATTAATCTGGTTTTTTTAGTGTTTTTAAGTATTTAAATATCAGCATATTAGCATACTCAGTTTCATTTCAAATATTCAGATTTTTTTTTCATATTCTTTCCATTTCTGTTCAATGTCGCCTCACAGAAATCTAAAAGGATAATCAATTAATAAGACACTTATTTTTTTATTTTAATAATTAGGTCCATTTTACACAAGAAAGTTTAATCAATTTTTTTAACATTACTCTCATAATGTGTGCAAAAGAGGGTTAAGAACTTTCATTCATGCTTTTCCTCTATGGTGTAGATCACAGTTGCTGAAAGCTGTCATACCTTATGTCCTGAGTCAGAGTCGTGGAGCAAAACGTTTGTTATATCGATGCCATCATAATGTCTGTCTGATGGTGGCTCCACACCAGCTAGAGAAAGGATTGTAGGGAAGATGTCTAAACCACTGCAGATGAGGAAGAGAAACGGTCATTGTAAAGCCAGAAAATAGTTGTCATTACATTTATCAGCCCATGAACAACCTCTCATACCTGAGCAGCACATTGCTGGTGGTGTTGGGTGATATTTTCCCAGGCCAGGTGACCACTGTTGGAACTCTGTGTCCACCTTCCCAGGTGGTCCTTTTGGCTGAGCCTCCACCTGTTCGCAAAAAAATTAATCACTTAATTAGTTCCCTTTAAAAAAAAAAAACTGTACATGTACACAGTCATAAATGATAATCAATTAGTGATCAATCTGCTTCAGATCACCACATTTCATGACAAAGCTCTGTTCTTTCCAGTGCTATAAATATTTTGACAGTAACACAGGCAATATGGGATTTGAAATGTGACTTTTCATGTTTTATGCCTCATAAATCAGAAAACCTTACTAACATCAGTCCAATTGGCACAGGAGTACTGTCAAATGAGTAGTTTATACCAAAATTCCTCAATCTGGTATACTTTAGTTTGGAGATAGAAAGAGCCAAATTTGCTCTAATTGACCATTTTTTTCCTGAATATTCAGCAATAACTTGAAAAACATGCATCTCTGTATCACCTGTTTCCTTAAACACACTGTAAAACAAAACAATTACTGAAAATTTCTCGCTGGAAATGTATTGCTGAAAGTTGCTAAACATTTCTAGCTAAGAATTCAAAGGAATCACTTTTTACAAGTTTGTACATTCTACTGTAGCACTCATATGGCAAAAAATGAGACCATGTCCACTTTAAAGCATCTATATGTATTACAGTACAGGGACAGTGGCATTATTTCTTTAACATATTAAGCAAATCTGAGATGGCCTGTCAGGAGGTTAAGTGTGATCACACTGTGGATGTAACTTTCCATTTCAGACTACTATAAACACATAATTACATAGAAACACTGTATAACAGTGGTTTTGGTTATTACCTCTGCTGGTCTGCCACCTGCCCACAAAAGGTCCTGCACTTCCTGCAAACTGGCATTTCTGCTCCCAGGGGCCATTATCACCTGAAAGATGCACACTGAGACCTCAGATCCACAGCCCTCCTGAATTCTGAAATGCATTAACCTTATTAATGTTTTATCAGCCCTAAAGTAAAAGTTGCATTCATTATTCACTATGAACTGTAGAAAGCCACAACCAATGCACCCATGGGACTTTATTCACACCTAATACTGACGACTCTTACTGACTCACCAGTGAACCATATGAGCGTGTTCTCCATGCTAAAGGCCTCAGTGGCAAGCTTTACAGACCCCACCAAACTGTCCATATCACTGAGACTGGCAGAATAGGCATCCTTTTCAGTTACATTTAGAAAGCCGTAATGGAACAGAGGAACATGCATATGCGCCAGAGCCACATACAACAGGAACGGCTGGCCCCTGTTCCTGGACACACAAAACAAGAAAAGACTGTTTACATAGCAGTGCCATATCCCAGTCTGGTCAGACTGTCTCTTGTCAAGCCAGAAGGCAAATTTTTACACTTATTTATAGATCAACAACAGCACAGAGTAACAAGCAGCCGCAGTGTTTCCACATTAAGCATAAAGGATAAAATAAATACCATTTCATTCAATTTCTTTAGGCTTTTTCAAAACTGTTATGTTTTGAACATGACACATGCTGACCGGATATAATTTACTGAAGCGTTTTTACAACATACATCTTTAAAATAAAATACATGATATGAAGTACTGTACAATACAAGACTGCAAGATATGATACTGCAACAGCAACTCTGAATTATGAAAAAAGAAGGCACAAGCGACTGAATTATTCACATGGTTGTGTGTGTATCACAAGTGATGTGAGTGCCTTCAGCTCAGCTGTCTCGACATTTACTCTGAAGTATAAGGCAGTAACATGAAATAGGAGAAGCTAGGCAGAAAATACCGCACCAACTTGTGATCTATCCTTGGACTATGTCAGAGGTCAAAGTCACAGTTCTCTGCTTGATCAGTCAAACTAAACAGGCCTGTTTGTAGATTAGGCATGTCATACCAGATCAAAGTCCTGCTTCTGAGACCAGTTATTAGTCACTATTAGACTTGGCTGTAAGCCTTATATTAAACCTTATAATGATGAAAAAGAGAAGAGGTAGGATACTCAAAGGCAAAGATGATGAGGAATACCAGGACATGAAATAAATGGGATGAAGACCAGAAGTACAAGTTAAATAGTTAGTTACTTAGTCAGAGCAAACTGGAGTGAAGGATCATTTTTAAAGTGATTTAAAGGACACAAAGAGACCCACTGCCCTGGGCAGTATTTCATCATTCACGACTCATCACGCACTAGGAATGTACGAATGGAATTGGCCAAGATCAGAACTTGTTGAATTTTGCTCTAGTCAAGCAATTGGCAATCAGCCAATTAACTGTTTTTATTTTGGTATATGTGCTGCCAATTTACGATGTAAATAATGTGAGGCATGTAAGTACAATGCCGCTGCTTCACCTGAACCAATACACTGTAGCATAATTAGACATTACTCATTGTGCTAAATAGTGTTACTCTCTCACTTTCTATGTAGCACCGCAAATGATTTATGTTATTTATAAGGACCATTCAACCGAATTAGACTAAAAAAATTAAACAAACAATTAAGTATTCAGATCGTAGAGTTTACAGAAACTATGTTATGATCTATTTAAACCCAAAACTTTGAGATACATACAAAATCATCACTTATAGGGTACTTTCTAATGAGAAACATCGGTCCCAAACCCAAACCACTTAATTTCAACTAATAAAAATCATACTTAAAATTTAACATAAAGTTTCAGTACACTTATGATTTTTTGGTAGTGACAAAATTCAATGTTCACTCATATGTTTTAATGAAATAGAATAATTAAGGTAAGGTAAATATGTTTCCTAGTGTCTGAAACAGTCCAAGGAAGATTCATTGAGGATCTGCACTACCACCAAAATTGCCATTTTGGCTTTTCCCCAGGAGGCTCAATTTTTCACCATTAGGACCATTAATGCCGAAAAGCAGCGTGATGGGGATGCCGGCCATGTCTTTGCTCAACCATACCACAGACAAATCCCTGATTTTTTTAGAAGAGAGTCCTTTCAGCTCCATCAGAAGCTTGTTAATGACTCATGGCAGAAGTGCTGATATCCTCTCTACCTTCCCAAGATTCCTGGATACAAAAGGATTGGTAAGTTTGGAATATGTTTAGAATGGCTTGAAATTTGAAAGTATTGCTCATAGTAGTAGGCTGCTTCAGAAATGGGATGTGTTCTTAAAGCGGCTCACTTCAATACCTGCATTGCGTCACTTGAAGTGGTGCATCAGAAGAAAGTTCAGCAGGAAGTGATCTTGATGAGGCAATAAGTGAGTTGTTTTTGTTTTGCTTGTTTTGAAGCATTTGCTATCATTTCAGTTACAGTTGCTTCAACTTGTTCATGTATTTACTACAGCAGAATTGATTACGTTAAAGCTTTTCTTACTGGGCCTCTAAAAAAAACAATACATCTTTTACAACAACTAATGACAAAATAAAGAGCTCATATCACTCCCATTTTGAAAGAACTGTGCTGGCTGTCTTTATCTTTCAGGATAGATGTTAAAGTTCTGCTACTAGATTTAAGGCTTCCTATGTCCCCAAAAGCACCCGCTTACATCACAGAGTGTCTGTTTATGTTCCAGCACGTGATCTTAGATCTGCAGATACAAATACCTTCTGTAAAATACAGAAAATGTAATTTTGCTTCTAAACTGTGAAGCTCAGGCAAGCTCAGTGGGTGCTCCCGGTTGTGGCTGTTACATTTCCTTACGCCACCACCAGGGTGTCGAACGTCTCCAAGAATTAGTGCATGTGATGCAGTTGAGAGACTTGTAGTCCTTCATAAGGTAATTATATTATTACGGTGATTATCTCCCTTTTTGGCCACATGTGTAACCGTGGGTTGTTAAACAGTAAAAAATTTAGTTGAAATTAAGTTTTCATAGGTACTGCCATCTTTTACTAGCCAGTGAGATCTTTGAATAATCAGTTAATGTGTTTTTTCTTTGGCTGCACATTATTCTTGTGTCTAATGTTCAGCGTCTTTATCTCAACCTTAGTCATGCTGCAGTTTGGAGGAGCATCTTCACTACCAGCACGGTCGGCAGCCGTAACTTCTCGCTGTTGGATGTCAGAAGAGCAAGATTGACAGCTTCTGCATCACCATGGATAGGCATCTCATCCCATGCCAGGCAAACCGCTCCCTTAGGGCGTTTGATAAACTTTTCAAAGCATGTTTTGTGTTTAATTTGTCTAATGATGGTACACTTGTAAATGGAAGACGACATGCCAGTCTTTTGTCAAATATGTGACATACTTTTGGTTGAAGAACACATTTTATTATTGACAAGTTAGCTATTCATTGAGAATTTTGATTACCATCACTACACATTCAGAGTAAATATAATAAATCATTTGATATTCAAGGCTCATTTGATGTTGCACATGGAAGCTTATGACTACAAGGAAGAAAAGGCAAAAATAAATGTTATTTTTGAAAATTTTGTTCTTTGTAATTCATTCTTCTAATTACCTACATAAACCTTGAAACAGTGTTGAAACAAACTCTGTGGGAGTTAATTCAACACTGGACTTTTTGCTGTGGAAATCAGAATCAGGCTCAGCCATAAAAATACATGATCTGTGCACATGTACTGTTCAGCAGTCTCCATATAACCATCACCATTAGAAATAAAGATGGGGTACACACCTAGCAGTCAAAATCTGACTGACTGCTGCTTTAGCGTATTGTCCTGTAAGGTCCCAGAGGTCCAAGGGTTGTTCAACTATAGTCTGGTTTTCAAAGAGAGGTAATGCTGTTTTAGTGTGACATCCTCCTCGCTTCCTGCTGAGTAGAAATTTTACTAAAGGTATTATTATACATTAATGTGGATTGTAGTACCTAAATCTATATGCCTTATATATATATATATATATATATGCTGAACTCATATGAGTTAGACATGTATGAGCTCACCTGCTATGTTTACTTTGCTCACAAGGGAGACAGCTGGGAAGGTCAAAGCCAGGCTTGTCAGTGCAGCCCATGTCATTACTATATGGGATACCCAAGTAATAGTCGAAGCCTGTAGTGGAGAAAAACAAGTGCATGTAGTTAAATCTTTCTGAACGTCATGCTCTTCATTCATATACGATTCAACTACTCAACAGGAGCTAATTATGACTTAATAGAAATATGCGTTTAGAGGAGGAATTAAGGCAGTAGTTCAATATTATAGTTTGTGCTGCGCAATGTGGACGAAGTTCACTGCAAAAAATTCCTTTATGTGGTGACATTTATATCGATACATAGTATGATTGCAATATACCTTACATTATATTGAAAACACAGTAGTGAATCCTCGATGTAACATGGTTAGGGACTGGCCTGCAGTATTTTTAACCAAAGCCATTTACATTTGTTGGATCATGTGCCTTGTTTCTTCCAAATATCATCCAAAATAACAAACATGATTGGTTAGGATGCTCACAGCACCCAATAAAACATTCATTCAGAGAGGGTAATTTGCATACTGCACAGCAATATTAGTACTGTGAAGACCAACGCCGCAATAAAGATTAATTAACAATATATTGTAGGGCTGTCACTATCAATTATATTAGCAATTGAATAATCTATCATTTATTTTGACGATTATCACCTAATGTACTTAATGTACTGTGCAGCCTTACTTTATAATTCTGTCCTACCATTAGGCCTATTAATAACAAACTACTTCCAAGACACTACAGTGTGTTAATAAATGAGGTGCACCATTTATAGCATCTTTGCAATTCAGTTTAAAATATTACAGAATTGTACTTAACTCTGTGTATTGGATGGTAGGGACCATTGTGTCCAAGATGCCATTTTCCTGTAGCCAAAAATTAGATCAGTATTATATTTTTTTCGGAGCAATTCTAAAGAAATTTGCAGTACCATAATGACTGGTGAAGATAATCACAATGCAATAAACATCACTATGACTATTATGTTTCGGCCTTCAGTTAAACTTAAGTCACTGTGGAGACAGTGTGGCATGCATTAATTAAGAGCTAATCACAGCATCAGGCCTTTCTGAGCTTGCTCACTAAAAACCATCAGAATGTTAATCACAGAGTGTTATGCTGAACAGTGATTTAAAAGCGTGCTGTGTCTACCAATCATGGCAGTATAATAGCCAGCGTCATGCAGGAGCTGAGCAAACGTCATCTCTTTGAGTGGAAGTCCTCCAACAGAGCCTTCTGCAAAGTTGTGAGTGACTCCATTGCGTAAGCCATGTCTGCCGGTCAGCAGCGCAGCACGCGAGGGGGAGCACGTTGAGGCAGGAGAGTGGAAGTCCGTAAACCTGTAAAACAACAGTGCACAATCAGGACAAAAATAAATAAATGCAAAATCGTACAAAACATCAGGGTAGAAAACAGTTATGATACAATGCTGGCCAAATCAGTACAACAAAACGGTGAAAACGTTTCATACAGCTTTTCATTCAGGTGTCAGTATGTTTCAAAATATACACAGAATACAGTGTTATACATTTTCAATACACTGTGTGGTCCCACCGCGCCATGCACTTTGAAACGATATCCTTTTAGCTTCATGAAGAACAGCGATTGACCAATGATTTTCATCTAAATTGTTGTACCCCCTTAATGCTTTTAGAATATAACAATATATGTATAATATATAACTATATGTAAATATATTTTCCTACATTTCACTCTACCTTTTGCCTTCCAGCTTTAACATGTTCAGCCAGGGTGTAGTACCGTCAAACTGTTTTGTCCAGAGGTCCCCCCAGCCAATATCATCTGCCAGGATAATGACAAAATTGGGCCTTTCTCTAGTCTTTGTCTTGTCTCCATTTTCAAGGCAACTGTTGATGTAATACACTAATCCTGAGAACAGGCAGCAAAACAGCAGCAGAACACCAAAACCAGCTTCTGCCATTCTGGAAAGCAAAAAGAGGAAACGTTCATAAAAATGTACATCTAACAGGCACATTGGGAAACAACCATTGGAGCTATGTGTCTATATCTGATTCTCTAATTGTAAATATGTTAACACATCCTCTACAGACTCAAATATTGCAACACATAATTAATATTTTTTTACTGGGTTTAACATAATGGAAAAAATAAAACATGAAACGCTCAAAATATTTCCCCTCAAAATGTTACATCAGCAAATAGGCTAACTAAATTTGCAGAAGTGTAACTTGTTATGTGTACATTTTATATATATATATTCATGTATATATATATATATATATATATATATATATATATATATGTGTATATATGTGTGTGTG
>JAILXH010050081.1:28736-48409 GCA_023558415.1 Piaractus mesopotamicus
CACACACATATACACACACATATATGTATATATAAAATCACAAAAACCTTCAGTAATTTCCCATTTCAGCCCATTTCAATTTCCCATTTCAGCCCTACAACTTATCTGTCTTAACTGTGCAAAACATATACATATAAACAACTGTGCAAAGTGAAGATGTATAGTAACTTCCAGTGAAAAGCTAATTTTAAGAATTTTAACCAAATTTATTCTTGAAAGAAATGACTAGGTACAGGACCCTCTCTCTGCCCCTTTATTCAATGTAAAGTCCACTAGGCCTATGCAGAGAGTGTGTTCTCTCCTCTGAGTCCCAGGAGACTTTCTAGCCCAGCAGTAACAGCTGTTACATAACAGGCTAACAAACTTCACTTAATGCACCGGCCCTCTTACAAAATGCTCAGGCCACTCAAATTCAGTACCTCACTACCGACTCAGAGCACTGCAAACACAGAGAGGAGCAGATAAACAGGTCCTACAATTTCAAATGTACCACATGTACTCCATAGGAAAAGGGGGTTAAGAGCATGATTTCTCAATCAGTGCTGAGTGTAACCCAATCCTCAAAGCTCGCACGGCTGTAACCTCCCACCAGGCGAGCTGCATTTTTATCCAGCAGCCACAGATCCAGACACCACATGTACTCCTGGCAGAACGCACACTGCAGTGGCAGGCAGCACATAAATCGTGTTTTTTCTCCATAACCTGAGAGAGCAGGTAAGAACTTTTTTTCTTCTCTGCTTCTTCTGTGAAAAAAATGTACTTAATTTGAAAATTTAAATCCTAACCCATTCATGTGTGACTACAATTGGTATGATGAGAAAAAAGCTACAAAAATTGCTTTGATTGGTCTAAAGTGACGAAACTATGTATATTTATTGTTTTGATTAATATCTAACAGTAGCCTTTTGGGGTTTTTCACGACATGTCATTTTCATACTTGTATTCACAATGAAATTTAGATTTTAAGTAGTCAGTAGTCCCAATCTAGTGGTCAAAAAACTGTCATGTAATACAATAAACAGAGTGATAAAACTCAAAATTTAGCCCATATGGTTTGATCAGTTTGAAAAAGTTCCTCAGATTTGTGCTCAAGCAAGCAAAGAAAAAAAAATATGGACCAAAGGAAATTTAAAAGATATATGTAGTAGTACATTGATGGGTTAAAATACTGATGGCAGGAAAAAAAAAAGACAAATCCCAGATGACACTACACTGACCAAAGTGAATACATAACTGTGTGCCTTTGGCCTGTTATTGATCTTAACACTATATTGGTCAATATCGCCCTCAGTATACGAGCAAAGATTCAACAGGATACTTTGGGTGATTTCTAATTTCATTGCTCTGTATTACAGCATTGAGGATCTAATGAGCAGATTTAAGTTTTCCTATGAGTGAACTGACGCATAAATCCCTTTTAAATGAATTTCCCAATTCACTTACATTTGGCCTCCTCTGTGAGATAAACAGCGCCGGCTATGCTGAATGAGGTGAAGGACATTTCACCTACTGACCTGAGTAAGAAGTGTTATGTGCAGTACAGAGACTTGAAAGGTAACAGTTATAGACTAGAAAACATCATTTCAGTTAACATCATAGCTGCGGTTAATTACCACATTACTCTAGATAAAGCTGAGCCCTGCAGAACTCCGCAGAAGACTCTGATCTACACACTACACACGTGCAGTTATGAATCATGACTTGGGCCTCAGTGCGCATGCGCGGTTCTGCGCAGTTCAAACGCGCCCCAGTTTTCTTCGCTCTGCTGCAGCTGGTTCTTAACTTCCCAGCGACGACAGAGGACAGCAAACAAAACAGCAGGCATTTAAAAGAGGCCTAAAAGCCGACAGCGTGAATTAAAGATGGATAACTTCAAAAAGTTCTCACCGAACACGAGTTGTTTTGGTGGAGCTGCTCTGTCCTGCGGCGCCGCCTCACTGATGTGTTGATATGGCGCGACGTCATGTTGTCATCACGTGAGGAGCAAATTTCAGACGGTTAGGCCACGCCCCTTTTAGCAGCAACGTCCCAAACCCCATTACAATCTTTTATGGGCCCCTCATACACATACTGACACAGCTGTACAGTCATGACTCACAGAAAGACCACAGATTTCTTAACAACATATCTCAACAGTTAGCTTCCATCAGCACCACAGACAGATCTAATTTATCTACTTCTTATTCAGAACGCATCTTGTTAATGGTAACCACCTTCAGACGGCTCCATCACTAGATTTAACTTCATATGTTCATTATTTATAAGTGTCAATTTTTAGATAGGTCTTAGATAGTCTAACAAACATTTAGGTTAACGTTAGATGGTAGTGGGCGGAGTGGCATGCCTTGAGAACATCAACTTGTTTATGACATAACAAATATTGAAAGTAATTTTCATGTGGGGGTCCCTTTTGTCACTGATGCCACTGCATCCAAGGTATAACACACAATTTCAAAACTTTGGACCAGTCAGAAGAAGTTCTATGGTACTTCTCTTTATCATACTAAATGTAGTTGTTGGAGCTGAACGGGATGTGTATCTACTCCACAAGTCTAGCTGTGTGTTGTCTGCATGTTGCTGAAAGTAACTGTTATTTTTTTTTAATTTTATCAGTTAGTCAAAACATACATAGGTCAACCTCCTAAAGGCTTATTGCATACTAAGTCTTATTATTCTGTAACTACATGGATTACAATGTGAACTAGCGGAGTTATTCTTAGATCACAGAAGTAGTAAAACTTTGGACCTGCCAGTCGATCCTGGTCATTTAAGACGTTAAAGAATAAATGGGCCCAGAATTGATCCTTGAGGTACTTCCAATGTAACTCAGTATTGTCATCACCTTCACGGTTTAAGACTGGGCCAGAGAGGCAAACCAAGCCAGTCATGCGGAAGATATCAAGGCAGCATTAAGATCTAAGAGAAAAAAAAGAATCGATGATCATTTAAATGCTATTTCAGAGTTCCCAAGAAGTAGACTGAAATATTTTAGTGAGGTCTATTCATGTGCAGATAAATATGAACCTGAATGAACACTACAATTATTTGTCCAGAAATTGGATTTTAGAGCTGTACACTGCACTTAGGCGAATATAGTTTTGGTATAGTGCATCTGTGCATAGTTACTAAGCACAGGCAATAATTCCATGTTGTAGCTATACATTCACTTTTTTCAGGACATCCATTGATTATAAGCTTAAAATCTTAAAACTTAAATATATATATAAGCAAACAGCAAAGGCTTGGCAAAATGTCTCAAAAGATAATAGTGGAAAATGATGTCAGCTGTTAGCAGACTCAACATAATTACTGTGCAAGCTGTATACTAATGTTTACTCTATTTAATTTAATTGTGTGAAGACTGAAAGGCATTATAATTGAAAGGCATAAAATATAGTATGCCCAAAATACCCAGAAAAAAAGCTGTTTTGTATCTTCTGCCTCTATTTAACATTTTCACCTTTAATTCCCAGGAACTGCACACAGCAAAAGCAATTTTGACTTCACTGTTCCAAAAAATTTTGGATAACACTGCAGCACTCTGTATGACATCTGCTATTGAATGACACAAAGCATTAATATTCTGCACAAGTAAACTTTGTTGTTTGTGTTTTTATTTCACAGTTTTGACTTCACTAACCATGGCATTATGGATCTTCAGAAAAGATGGTTGTCTGGGACCTAAAGTCTATTCTGAGGTCCCAGATGGAGGCTGGGGTTGGATTGTGGCTGTGGCCTTTTTTCTTGTGGAGGTCTTCACCTATGGGGTCATCAAAAGCTTTGGCATTTTCCTAAAGGATCTTATGTGCGAGTTTAATGAGAGCAACAGTCGAGTTTCATGGATCATCTCAATATGCGTGTTTGTAATGACTTTCACAGGTAAGATCCATTTGGGTCACTGCCAAACCAGCTTTGGCGGAAATCGTACTTGATGTTTGTGTGCTCATCTGTTTACCCTTCTCGTCCATATACATATTGCTTGTTGGCTCAGCGCCGCTGTCAACTGTGCTGAGTAATCGATATGGCTTCCAGCCCGTCGTGATACTTGGAGGATTCCTCATTTCCCTGGGAACAATTTCCACCGCATTCACCAGCTACATCAGTCAGATTTACATCACTATCGGGATTGTTGCTGGTAATCAAAGCCATTTGCTCTAATAAGGGTCTTGAGCACAGGAGAACATAGAATAATGTGAAGGTAGTGGGCAAGATTACAATATTGTTCAAATGTGTTGTTCAGAAATAGTTCTTATTATCTTTTTTAAAAAAAAAAAAAAATGCTCCAATAACAGATTACTTTATATAGTGTTCATTTTTTTCTTTTTTTTGCATAATCGGCAATAAATAATCAGTTTAAAAGGGCAAAACAGTACTGTGCAAACCTCAGAGATCACCCTACATTTCTACCCAGAAGCCTCAACAACTTAATGTAATACAAAATCTTAAGCATTTAAGTATTTAATGTGTCCAGACTTCAGTACAACTTCCATTCTTTTCAGGAGACTTACTTTCAGTTTTCAAAGAAAGCTGTATTGATATTTTTCCAAAGCTCCAAAGTTTAGTCTTGGAAGTTGGTTGCATTTTCTGCTTCTCACAATCCAACAATCCCAAAGACATTCAGTGATCTTGAGGCCTGGACTCTGGGAAGGTCAGTCCATTGTTCTGAGAACACCAGCAGCTTTTTTGTTTTATTTGAAAATTTGCAAATTTTCTACTTCCTTTTCTTGGTAGTGACTTCTTCACAGCTACACATCCTTGTAGACTCATAATGTTGAGTTTTCTTCTCACAGTGGAGGGATGGACAGAAACAACTGAGAAACAACAAAGAAACAAAAAGGAGCTTGATTTTCTCCTCTCTCTCAAAGATGAAAGCTTTAAGTGCTGTTTATCTGGTGGTGACAGTTTTGTTGGTTTACAACACTGAAAAGTTTCCCAACAATTTACATTTCATTTTTTAAGTAAATTTAACTTTAGGTGATTTTTAGGTAAAATATATTTCATTACTAGTGTTAAATGTTGCATGGATAAAACAAGTGAACCATTGTTCCTGTTTTAAGTAACTTTACTTACAATTTTCATACAATGCAACTAAAGTAAATCACATCAAGTCAACTCAACTCAGCTCCCCATAGTGTTTCTTAGTAAAATAAATAGTTATTTTAGCCTAATTTCTATAATTATGATAAAAAATGAAATATTCTTAATTACAGTGTTTAAAAAAACTCAATAAAAATAAAATAATAAGAATTGTAAATATCTATTTTAGCAAGCAGTACAATGACTTGTACAATGACTGTCTTAACACTGAAAAAAAAATGTTAAAAATCTGTGTATTAGACTGTACATTAAAAAAAAAAAAAACATCTTAAGCAAATGTCCAAGTACGTATGACATTGTGCCTAGACACAAAATCTGATAGTGACTTTATAAAACAAACCTGAGAGCCAGATCTTTATATTTATTAAAAAAACCTATTTCAAAAATGTTACCGGACTCACAATGAGTCAGCTTCATTCACAATAGACAGCATCTACAAAGCCTTAAAAACACTTGCTTAGAGTACCAGTGCAAACTGTCACATTACACTTTTCTGATAACATTGTGGATATCGTCATGACTAGCTGCATCTTTCTTTACAAAGTGGGCCTAATAAATTAATTGGATTTAGTGCAGCGCAAGTGAATAAGGACCTGTGGCACTACAGGTTCTGTTTTGTCTGTTCCACCTTATTAAACCTTAGAAAATGGAAATATTGTGATGCATATCGTGTACTGTAAAATGCCTTGAAGTATTGTGATGTTTTGCCATATCGCCCAAAATTTATGCAGTTTGGTTCACTCGTGGTTTTGGATAGTCATAATAAAATGTCCATATTTGTGTTGTATGCACTGTGACCTCTGGTTCCTATCGCCACCACTGTAAAGAAATTTGAGTCTCTACAATGAATGAACTATTTCACCCCAAACCAATCTGAATGACTGTTTACATCTCACCCATAGAATTATACAGAAATTTTTAAAAATTATTAAATTTGATGAAATACAGCTGATTAGTCAACATTGGTTAAGCTAGTTTGCCGCCCAAATTTTCTGCCCAGGAGTTTTACAAATCATAAATGGAGTGAAATTCGCATCAACTCAATCTGACAACTGACGTTAGCTAGCAGCATTTGATAGCTAGTTAACGTTACTTAGCTAGCTGGCTAGTTAGCTAAGCTAGTTAGGATACATAACCGTTAAGTTAACTAGCCAAGATACCACTAACATGAGACTACTTAACCTGACTACTGACAACTGAATTAAATAAAAGCATCATGGGTAGATATTTATTAAGACGAAAGGGTTTAACTTTGCTGGCCATTTTTCAGCACGATGCTCAGCTGGATGTGTAACGGCCATAGCTAGATATCTATGGTAACAGCATGCTGATGTTGGTAGCTAGCTAAGTTTTACTCAACAACAGTCTTGGAAAGACCTTAATAGTGGTAATGAAAGAACTGGTGTTTGTTACTAGCTAAGACAGTTTAAAAGTTCAGGCAGAAAAAAACAGCAAAGTAGCGATGTCTCGCCGTCGTCTTCATCTCTGCATTCGTTAATTCGCGCATGCCCGAAAGTAGGCCTGGTTCAGGTACAATTACTTACATTTGCCTTGCTTTTCTCAGTATGCACAAAACACTAGTAAGATTAACCAAATAAGTAAAGTACAATGTGCCATTTGAATTTGTACTTCATGAATTTGCTAGCATAAAAGTATTCAAGTGATTCTGATAAAAATTTTATATGTAAAAACACAGTTTTATTTAGTCACAATTACTGAACCACTCAATCATTTTTTTTGGGTCTTGAACAGAAACTCCTGTTTTAGTTTGCTTATTTTCCTTTGACTTTCTCCATCCTTGGATTATGTTATGTCTATTTTGTACTTGTACTTGGCTGGTTTGACTGCAGATTAAATTAATGAAGGGTGGTCTCTGACTTTGGTACAGTACCGTCTTTGCTTTGGTGCAAAACATGTATAAATGAGTACTATGATATTTGATAAACAGTATGAAGTAGCACTATGATATTTGATATACAGTATAAAATAGTACAATGACATTTGATACATACTATAAAGTAGTACAATGATATTTGTTCTTGACAACTAAAACTCTTCGTCTCAAAAGACGAGTGAAATATCATCACTCTTTGAATTTGTCTCCTTTAAGGATTGGGCTACTGCTTGACATTTCTCCCCACTGTCACACTCCTGTCCCAGTATTTCAGCAAACGTCGCTCCCTGGTGACTGCTATGGCCTCCACAGGAGAATCCTTTGCCATATTTGCTTTTGCACCAGGTAAGAACAACCGAGCTCAACTGTTTCACTCACTGTCCAGTTAGTCACTACATCTAAATGCACATCACGTCTCCTTTTTGTAAAAACATGATTTTGCCTACAATATTTAAGCCAGAACTGAAACTGAATGATATAATTTTTTCAATAAAAGGCATACCTTTATCTTCATATTATACAATCAGCTGATACCAAATATTGATACCACTATGATTTTCTTTCGTTGTAATAACTTCATTCGAGTGCAAATATTTAGTTTATATCACATGACATTAATCTTAATGGTATTGGTATTGCTAATACCCATATTACATATACTTGCATTCGAGTGGCAGTCAAGGAGCAGTGGTTTTTGTACCAGCGCACCTCTACTTAAGGTCAGATAATATGTATGTTTCATTTTGTGCCCTAAACTTTTTTGCAGCGTTCACAGCACTTAAGACACATATTGGCTGGAGACACACAATGGTGGTGCTTGGAATATTACAGGGTACAATTGTTATCTGTGGACTTCTGCTTCGTCCCTTGATCATCAAGCCTAAGACAACTAACGAGTGTTTCACCCAACCTCTGAAATCCAGAAAGCAGGAGATTATTAACTCTGTCCCTGATTCTGAGCTCCATAGTTCTTGTAGCTCTGGAGGTGCACAGTCACTGGAGCAGACGGAACAGAGCCTTCAAGTGGTGGGACAGCAAAAAGAGGCAGACTCCTTTCAGGTACCTCAAAGCCAACAGGACCAAAGCCAAGAGGAGCCAAGCAGAAGCAAACTTCTGGACCTGACAGTGCTAAAGGAAGGCAGCTTCGTGTGCTATGCTGCATTCGGTCTCTTTGCAACACTTGGCTTCTTCGCCCCGCAGCTCTATGTGGTGGAGCTTAGTGCCAGCATGGGTACTGAAAGGGACAAGGCAGCCTACATGCTGTCAATAATGGCTGTAGCGGAGATCTTTGGACGTCTCTGTATTGGCTGGATTCTAAGCTGGGGCCGCATTAGGAAGATATTTGTCCTGCTTGGATGTGTGATGCTGATGTGTCTGGTCCTTGTGCTTTTTACTGTAGTCGATGGTTTCTGGGGACTGGCAGTCTGCTGTGTTCTCTATGGCTTCTTGTTAGGCAATATTGCATCCACACACATACCCATGTTGGCTGAAGATGATGTGGTGGGCATCAAAAGAATGCCCTTAGCTGTGGGAGTTTACGTCTGCATCCAGAGCTTTGCGGGGCTTGCTGGACCACCTTTAGGAGGTAAATAAATGTTATTTCTGCTGTTTTAAGGTCAGATCCCACCAACCCAACATTCTCCAACAAACCCAAATAGTGGGTTGATGTACCATACCTGTGTTTGATTATTAGGATGTTCTACAATGTTCTCCCTCCATTCACTCTGATTCAACTTAAGTCCTTATTCTAGGACATTCTGAAGCCAACTGTCAACTATATAACGCTGGGTTGCTGTGCTCTGGCCTTTGGAGTTGATTCTTTGCAAAAGCTCCACCTCCCGTAGTTACTGTTGCTATGATAAGGACAAAGAGTGTCTGAATTACAATTCCCCAGTACACTACTGTCTTTTTAGCCTAAATAATCTAAAACAAATTTAGTACCGCTGCTATTCTCACTGCAGGTTTGTTGTGAGACGTTTTGTCTGAGGTTTTCCTTCATTTGATGGAGGAAGTATCGCTTAAAACAGTTGTGACTGGATGAGAGGCGTGTCAGTCATTATTTTGAAGTCACTTAAAAGATATTTACTTTTTCAAACAGAAAATTACTATTTTTGTTGAATGCTGGCTCATTATTTGTTTCAAATGTTTTCCAGGTGTTTTGGTGGATATTACTCAAAATTACAGCTCGGCCTTCTACTCCTGTGCTGCGGGAATGGGGTCAGGAGCGCTTTTCCTTGGGCTGGTACGTCCAGCAAAGACAGGTCACCTGTGCACAAAGAAGTGTTTCAGCCCCTGCCAGGACATCCCTGTAGTTAAGCACGTGAGTGAAGATAAAGTTATGCCAGAGGAATTCCTAGAGGTGAACATTCTCTCCAACCCACAAGGTCAATCTTGAAGAAAGCTGTCTTCTCTGTGGACTTAGTTGGGACTTGGGAAACAGATCTGTGAATGGCTGATCACGGAACAGCTTTAAACTGGAGAACAGTGGGTAAATCTCAACAATAACTTCTTCTTAAACAGCAATTGCTTCAGATGAATAGATAGAAACAGCAAGTTTGGGTTACCTTATCCTCACACCTGTCAATTATACACAAGATTGCCTTAAAGAGAGGGGTAAGTTTGAAACATCCATGACAACAGAAGCCTGAGCCTGAGCCTAGACACATCGCACTGACCTCTGTGTTCATCCATATAAGTTTCTAGTTACAAATCTGGATGGCCATAGGATTAGAACCTGAATTAGTTTTCTGTAACCACTCTGGCCTTAGCAGACCATTGATGGCTTGAATCAGCTCGAAATCTCCTGTGCACTCAAATCAGAACTTTCTAACAGCTTAAATTTGATCAGTTAAAGCTCTGAAGTATCACTGCAGGTTTCCTGCTCTTCCACATATCTGATCCATGTCATCAAGCTCTCTAGGAGTTGAATCAAGTGTATTAGCGCAAGGAGAATGCCTTTTTACATTTTTCTTAAAGGATGAGGATTGAAAGATTGAATTAAACAGTTTATGACTTTAAGGTCTGGAGTACTGAATATTCCCCATGGACTGCTGCTGAGATTACTCTGGGTTCTAAAAAAATCCAAATGTTAAATCCTGAATGGATTATCATTTTCTAATTTAAAGGAACATTTAGTTTTAGTTATTTTTCACAGTTCACAGTTTTTGTCAGTTCATGGCGAATTCTCCTAAGACACGGTGCAAAAAATATTTTCCATAGACTTCCACAGGGTATAAATCACAGCAAAATTGCTTTCAGAAACTTGAACACGCTTTAATGAAGCAATGCAGCATACTCTAACAGTTTTGCTATTATTTACATGCTATGGTGAAATCTGAACAGGGGCAGATTTATTAAAAGAGGTGCTAATTAAATCATGGCAGCCAACTTTTAACACCAAAATAGGGTTTGCAAATGTTAGTAAATCTGCCCCATAATGTTTTAATACACCTGAGGGTATTTTGTTTCCCTGTTGTTTCTAGGCACAGGTACTGAAGCCATCAAAGCCAGAATACAAAATATGAAGCTAAAAGACAGATCACTGTTGTGGTTGTACAACACCATTTTGAACCTGATGCAGTTCTTTGTCCTGTGGAAACCCGTGGGAGGCCATTTTTGAGCCGTATTATACTTCAGAAGCATTTCACTTGAAAAGAAACAATGTGTTAAAACTCTGACAACTGAGAAAATTGGATTTTATCAGGAATGTCAGGAAGTTTTACTAAAGCAACAGGAACCTGCTGCGATACAACAGAGACTTTCTGAAATTACACAAACACACTTTTTCCAAGCACTTTTTGAGTGGTAACTTTATTTCATATAAGTTCAGCTGTGAATGAGCAAAATTAAGTACATGTTAAACACTGAGTAGACACTCTACGCACTCAGTGAGCCTTTTTACACCTTGCATTAACATGCGTTTCATGTCGAGATCATATCTAGACAAACTTTGGCCAGATTCCTTTTACACTTTCACTAAAATGCATCCCACTTGTGATCAGATGAGATCTGACTATACTTTTCCTGTATAAAAAGCACATCAATATGTGTCACTACCGTTTTACTTCTGTTTACGTTTTTCTCCGTTGTATTGCGAGTCAACAAGTTTAGCTTGGACACTTTCAGAGGCCTGGAGTGCACGAAGGCTGTTTGTTTTGGGCCAATCTCGGCCTTGTTTATTCTCCATCTTTCAACTGATTGTTTATTTTCTCAGCTGCTAGTCAGCACTCAGCAGATGCATTTCCACTCACATAATTGTAAACAGATTAAAAAAACGCATTCCATTGTCAATATCTGTCTCTGACCACCTCCAACTGTGGTTTGAGTGACCAGACCGTAATCCAATTACAAAGCGTCCTAGGTGTGAAGTGAAACCGAATGTGATCTGATCAGTGAAATCGTATGTTGATGCAAGGCCCAATAAGTAGGTCACAGTGATAATTAACATTAATAACTGAATAATAATAAGTCCAGAATTTGAGAAGTTAAAATCCAAGATGTTTATTATTTCACACCAGTTAGGGGATAATTGGGTATTGTGCACACATTTTGGAGAGCAAATAAACAAGATAACACACAAGATAAGCGACTCTCCTCATACATATGAAAATTAATGAATTCATTTTCACATTAACTAAATTAATAAGGTAATTAAATAAATATTTAGAAACAGAAGAGAAAGCAGAAGGTGATCAAGGCTGACAGCCTACACAGAATAAGAGATCACCATCAAGCAATAGCTAAAAATTGACTAATGATTGATTGTAGTAGAATTGTGATACCATAAGATACAGTTATCGTAAAATAACTGATTGTGGGTGTTAGGTGCAGTATTAGGCTTCCCTTAATGTCCACTCACTGTTTTTCATTACTTTGGCATTTCAATGAATTGAGATAAAAGGCAATAGTACATGGTACAAAAACACAGAGCGCTATAGATATTTTAGTCATTTAATTTTTTAAAGATAAACACACTTAAAGAATGAATTATTTATATATAAGTAATATATAAGTAATTTTATTAAAATTGTTTCTGCTGAATTTTGCACACTGACAGTCTTCTGCATAGTTACTGCTGCATTAACTTTATATTCACATTTCGGGACCAATTATGTTCTTTTCTCATGACACTGACATAATATTTATCAATCATAGGACTTTAGGTCACTACAAGTGTCAAAACGAGGTAAAAGCTTTCACATCGTTGTTAAATTACAGGACACATCACTTCAGAACCTCTCAATCTTAGACTTTACTGCTCATGTTATGCAAAGAGTTCTGCCTGGAGAGAACAGCCATGTGACCGTTCCTCCACTGTCTGTAAGCCGATCTACTTTAATGTGAAGATCTATTCAGATATAAAGCTACAGAATGTGAACACAACATTTAATAGAACCTTAGGTTTATATCAATGTGAGCATGAGAACGGGAAGATCAGTCTAAGTTAAGACTTTTTACAATTACTGTGCCAAGAATGTGAAAACGTCTACATTTGAAGGTTAATTCTCAAAGGGTAATTCCCATTTTACAGCATACTGTTTTAGACTGAGCACTATTATAAGACTTGAATTTTGTATATTTGGGAAGAAACATGTTCCCAAAGGATGATTTTGCAAAATGTTTTGCATGTCTGGAAGAGCAACATAATGTACATAATTATTACACACAATCACTTTTATTTTTTGACCTGAAATAAAGTAATCTGGGCAAAATCCTTTGAAATGCTGTACTAAATCATAATTTTACAATAATGTATTTTGTATTGAACTTTCAATTAGTTAGCTTACATACATTCAAGGTGCAAAAAAGAAAGGCAAATAGAGCTTTTTTTGTTTGATCTAGATGAACCAGATCCACCATACATCATATAATATCTTTCCATGTATCATCATCACTAGAGTGTAACATAATTAAAATATTTCATCTTCCAGTATGCACAGACACTTACATAACCATTCTCTGAAGCCTTGGAAAGCTTGAGTGGGTTTGCCCAAGTGTTGTCCAGAACTGCTCACTCCGTCCTCTATCCAGTGTAGTAAAGCCTGCATGAGGCACTTCAGATTAACACACTGACCAGCAATAACACATAGTAAATATTAATACACTCAGCTCAAACACCAGCCATTTAAACTGTTCACCACTAACAGTACAGACTGTAGTATACTGGCTTTACATGAATTACCCCTTAAACCTAAAGGCCCATATGTGTCCCACACTTCAGTTTCTCACTCTTCTATCTACATATATATGTATGGTAGTTACTGAACATTAGGTCTTAAGATTAATGAATAATAAGAACAGACCTCTGATGTTGTATGTAATTTTAAGGACTTCAAGTCTAAACATTTGTCTCTATGGGAAAAACAAACAGTGTTTTCAAAAATCACAACTGTTGAAGCACATCGTTGTGGTAAACAAAAAGTATATATTTTTTGCAAATGCCATTAGGTCACCTGATTCACAAGGTCATTAAGTCTTATGATGTCAATTAAATCTGCAGCAGGAGTTTGCATGTAGCATAAAAGTAGCAATATATTTTGTCTACTCATAATGAAACAGTGATATGCAAGGGGGGGATGTACATAACACAAAATGTACAGGCTTTGGAACTTGTTGGTTGAGCACAATAAGGGTGGTTTTCAGAAACTGCAGTCATTTTTTCCATAGAAAAAATGGATTAGACCAGGGGTGCCCAAACTTTTTGTCTTGGGGGTCAAACTGCAAAGTTGGTGGTGGACCAAGGGCCAAAAAGTCAAGATACAAATAAAGAAGGTAAACAGGTTTGAGATTGAGTTTTTAAAAATGTACTATAAAGGTCATAACAACTGTATATGTATTATAAAATGTATTATATATCCTACATTTTTCTTGTATTTTATTTAACGCTTGAGGTCCACTTATGACATTTGTGAGGTTTTATGTACCAAAAATGGTCATGATTAGTTTTTCCATGACCATATTTCAACTTTATCCAAATCTTTGTCTCTTAGAATTAAACAGGCTGCTTTTGTTACTGAACCTTTAAGGCTGATATACGTAAATGATGTCTGCCCTGATGGGCCGCCCTGTATTGTTCCTTATTTAAAAAAAACATTCAGAGCTGAAACACTCTAGAACATCAGAGTGAATGGGTGGGGCTGCTGTAGGCTGAACAGGTATTTTCATGCAAATGAGTTGGTTCTCATGACATCACAGAAATAATGAATTCCAAACAGGCTGGTTTTACTGAATGGCTTCTATACATGGACTGCATGGAGTGGATAGTAAGTGGAACGTTTTGAGACTGACAATGTTTACATAACACTTCAAGCATCTTTATTTTAGAAAAGCAAGAGAAATTTGGTTTTCAAGTCAAGTCAAGTCAAGTCCGCTTTCCAGGACATGGAAATATTTTGGAACATTTTGGGTAGCCCTGGCTTAGAATCACAGCTTGTTTGAATGAAAACTCTAAAATGATGACCAAACCCAGAGGCTGACAGGGTTTAAGGGGACAAGTCTTGAAAAGCTTGAATGGTTTTGTGTATTGGAAAAGACAGAATGCTCCGTGATTGGTTGCCTAAATAGCTGGCTTTCTGTCTGAGATTAGGTTGCAGGTGACGGGTGCTTTTTTGGCACAGTTTACCTCCATACACCCTCTTACCTTGTACCTGTCGGCTATCTTAAAGCCAATGGCGGACTGTAGCTTCCTCAGGCAGATGGGGCAGACGTCCGGTGGTCTACGGTCTGATTCTTCTAAATGGTTGGAGCCTTGCATAACACACTGGAGCCATAGACAGTGCTTGACACCAAATATGTGCCCAATCTCATGTGTCAGGGTCTGCCAGAGGAACACAAACAACTAGATGGCAATTCTTGGGAAAAACATTACAAAATTTAAAGTAGCCAAACATTGATCTTATTGACATCCACAATTTTTGTAATTTCATGACCAATACATTTGGTAAGTAACAAGGTTAGAGCTAAATAGGGCAAAAAATAATAAATAGCAGGTTTAGATTGTCTCTGTTATTTCTTCATGTTTCCAAAAGACTGCTGGAGGACCATGACCTAAGACAAGGTTTAGGATACTATACTGACTGCCACACCTTACATGAGCGGAAGAGCAGAGTGCTGGTGATTGGAGGCGTATAGTAGCCCTGGAATACGCTGTAGTCTCCTGGCTTCAGCTTTATTGCCTTCTTCAGCCGTCCTGCATAATTTCTTGTGTAAAAGTCATCGTCATACCGGGCAAAGCTGAAAACTCCCATTCCTGTGGCACAAATGCTTAATATTTAGACGTCTATTCTATAAAACAGCTTCATCAATAATAAATCCAAAGTTAACTGCAATGTTTTAACAAAGGATCCAGTAAAACAATGAATGTTAATTCCTTCAGTGGTTGTCTTAGTCTATGCAGCCACGCAGGATTTAAATCAGATATGCTGAACGTGGCAACTCTATTCAGCTAATCCAGAATAACAGGGATTAGAAATCTCAGCATGGAGACTGGAAAATCTGACCAACACAGTTCTATTAAATATCACCTTCAGTAAGAGATGCTTGGCCAAAAACAAAATTCCAGGAGTCTTTTGGGTACAAATCAATCATCGTGATCCCCACAATGCAAAATGCATCTTTTGGCTTCTTCTTTTTCAGAAAATTCAGCAGTTCTCCTATGAACAGGGCAAGAAAACAATCAGTAAAGGACTGTAAGTAATGAGTGAAAAAATGGCACAGAAAGAAAAATCCGGTTTGGGTGGTCACAGTGAACTGTGTTAAACAAAATAACCAAAGAACTAACCAACACTGCCCATTCCTTTGAGCACTGGCTGCCCTCTACAGGACAATGGGCGGAAATGGCCAAAATCAACCTCTTCAGTATCGGAAACAAGCACAATGTCTACTAGCACTTACCAGCGTGAAGCTGAAGGTTATGGGTATTGCTGTTGACACGGAAGGTACAGCCTGTGGACGCGACTGTTACTGGTGGTAGAAACTTAACCACCAGGCTGTAGTAGAATGCCTGACAGTATCCTCTCAGCCACTCCACATACTGCTCAGTGATCCCAGCTCCTTCACCGAAAGAGCCTGCAGACAGAAGAAACCCAAGACAACATAAGCACGAAAGGTATCGACTCTGTGAAAGATACTACTTCATTTGAAAACTAGAGCCTGACCCAATGTTCTCCAAGAAACACCAACACACCTAAACATTGGGTTGTTGTATCATATCTTTGTGACTGTTGGGATGTTCTAAAGTGTTCTCCCTCAATTCATACTGGTCCATTTGGTTTGTTAGTTAGAAGGCCAACTACCAGTATTACATTGTTGGTCTTTATACTAACCAATAGTCTGTATGTAGATGGTCTTATGGCCATTGTTAGGTGTGCTGCGGTACGGGTTGCTGTAGAAGCTCAGAAAATCCTGAGGTGCTTCAGGGTGTGAGGGAATCCAATCTGAATCAGAGTGAACGGTGATGGGACTGAACAGTGGACTGCCAGGAAGGAGACCCTCTTCCAGCAACCTCTTTTCCTCTCGGCTGTACTGCTCATAGGTCTGGATCAGGTCCTTCCGAGTGGAGCGGAGAGCTGAGCGCAGTTTCTCCACAGGATGCTCAATCACCTGCATCTGCACATGGACATTATAAGTAGACAGAAATATACACTACACAATCATGGAACAGCACACATGGCTCAGTGCACACATTAACTAAGGTATAATTTGCGCATAATGTGTTTAATTTGGCTTTTAATTAAAGTTTTACTTTTTTGTACTGATTTTTATTTGATCCATATTATTGTGCCAATTTGTTTTAGTTAATACTCGTAATGTGAAATTATTAAAGTTTATATTCTTTTATTACCGGTACTGAACATTTTCACTTGTCTAAAGCACTTTGAGCTGCTATCTGTATGAATTAAGTTTATTATTATAATCTACGTCCTATAGTCCTTATAGTCAACAATTCATATGGACTTCATCTACACTTATCTGTTCTGTTTCGTATGTATTTTAAAAATGACATATGGAATATTTGCTTTTCTGCTCAGTTTGAAACGACCTAGAAATGTCTTACCATGACAGCTGGCTTCTTATTAGAATTTTCCGTTCCACCTTAAATGGTGCAGCTGTTTCTTTATCACTGCTACACCATTTAAGGTGGAACACACAATTATAAACTTTGGAATAAGAAATTAACTTCAGCCTCGTAATCTTACCTTACCATCAGTCGAGATCTTCAAGATCCGGGTTCATTATAATGTGATTTTATGGAAACTCGTTTGAGCCGTTTTATATTTAGAAAGTGAAACTGGATTTTTTTTTTCGGCCAGCTGTAGCAGGAGAAGCAAGCATGCAAAACTTCTACAATTAAATATGTTATATATAAAGTCTGCAGACACTGAAGAGCCCTGAGGCTTCCTTCACGTTCGTCAGGACGTTCAGGGGCTGTGAGGTTAAACAGATCAGTCCGAACAGCGGGATCCTTCGGGAGCTCAGACGCGTCCCTGGGCCTCACAGTCCACACTACTGTTTACTAACATCGGGGAGCTCAGTCATGTTATGGCTGCCTGTGATCATTTTTCAAAGCTAAAGTCCCGCCTTGGTAGACTTTTCTTTTGAAAAACACAATTGGACACGTGCCCCACCCTGAACATTACACTCCACATTATTTTCATTTGAAACAACTAGTGTGTAAGGGCGTTTTGTTTATTAACGAAAAGCGCAGTCACACATTTTCTGTCGGAGTGGTTGACTTTTGGAGATACACTGTACAGTAACAAACACGCCCAGGTCGTCCGAGTATGCTAACTTACTCCTACTATATTTCCTTTTTCTCTGACTGTTCAATGTTGCTGCTGTAATCTTCAAAATAAAAGTCTCTCTGCTACCGGTTAGATTGCTTCACCGTACAGCCCTAGCAAATAGGTTTCTGTGTATTACCAAAACAAGGTGCAATGACGTGTAATAATAGCAGAACCATAAAAAAAAAAAAATCTTTAAGGAACAATACAACCGGTACATTTAACCATGTAAAGGACCAATTATACATCACTGCTCTAACCTTTGCCTTTACTAAACCCTTAAAGAACCACTTTAAGGGTTTAGTAAAGGCAAAGGTTAGAGCAGTGATGTATAATGTAGAAAGTTTTATTTTTCAATTTACTTTTTCTCGTACTAAAGCTCAGAGCATTATTCTCTTTTCAAATATAGAGAAAGGTAAAGCGTAAATCTCTTTGTAAGAATAAATGGAATCATCTGGCAAAAAGCTAAAAGTTTTCAACGGAGTTTGCAATGAGTAACGGAACAAATTTCAGCACTACAATCACTACCTCTAATTTAGAGTTTTACATTAGAGTAAAACCAGCTTATTGGAAATAGCACCTTATACAAGAAAATGATTTAAAATACACATCTAAAAGTAAGTCAAGATGATCAAAAAAAATCAAAAATCAAAAAGTCTTGTGTCTCCGTAAAACAGTCAGATTTAATGGACCAAAAGGAGTTATACAAAAGCGATTGAAAACAATGAAATCGATACTGTACACAAAACATAAGTGACAGTTGTGGGCTATGACTAAACTGAGCGAATTCTTTTGCAAACCGTGAAAACAGACCCCTTTGCCAGTCTTCAGGAAATTGGCTTAGCACTGTACTTTAGCTATAGTAAAGTGATGACAGTCTTCTAATTCAAAATTACAGTAAGGCTTACGCCACTGTCAAAATCATTTTATATATTCACATGTAAGAAGCCACTTCAAGAAGCAAGATTTCTTAGCTAGTCATATATGTCGGACATCAACAGATGATGTAAAGGACGTTGTTTTTACCCAAAACTGCCAGCTGAGATGAGAACTGAGAAAAATCTGCTCTCTAGCTCCAAGATTTTAATCCTAAAATATGCAAGGTTGTACTGTAAATGGTCACTTGAGGTGAATTTCTGAATGTCTTGGTCTACATTAAAAAACAAAAAATGCTTCCTCCCATCCCCAAAATAAATCACACCACAAACCCTGAGGAAAAACTGCCCACTTAAGCCAACAACATAAGACAATAAGGTCATTTGGTTTCTTGAAGTAAATCTGACATGATAAATGCATATGTACACATATTTATCTAACTCTGGTAAATTAATATATAGCACAGCATAGGAAAGTTTCATAGATAATGCTGGTCACATTTCACTTTTAAGGAAACATTAAAGTGAAAAATCTGCCAGACTATGATTCAAAACTATAGACAAGGGATCTGTACAACATACATTCTGTATAACAAAGATTTTTTCCCTTTTGATAATAACAAACAACAGCATTACATACACGGGTACCTTAACTAGGATAATGCACATTCAGCATGAGCCAAGTGCAATTATATGGTGTTCTGAAAGTGTGTGTGTGGGGGGGGGCACCAAACACCATGATTTGTTCAACGAATCCAAAAATTGCAGACATTCCAGTCCCAATCATTAAGGGGTGCTCATCAATTATGTGTCTACAATGCATATTTACAGTCCTGAGTCTCAGCAGTTAACCAGGCTTATATCAAGCTTACATCTAGTCAGTTAGCATTGGGAGTGTGACTCTGAATGTATAGTTCAGCTACATTTACCACTTAGCTCTGTGGCATGTCCATACCTGCTCCACAAATATGAAAGCCAGATGCTTTTTAAAAAAAAAAAAAAAAAAAAAAAAAAAAAAAAAAAAAA
>JAILXH010050081.1:52786-65717 GCA_023558415.1 Piaractus mesopotamicus
TAAGGAACAGGGACGTTTCTGTGACCACATGACAAGAGTTTCACTTTCTGTTGGAAGACTCCACATGCTGACTCTTGACTCTGAAAACTGTTGTAGAGGAAATAAAATACCATTTATCAGACTAAAAGAAAAAAGTCTTTAAATCTGTGAAATCTAAATAAACTGTAATACTAACAAAAACCTCTTGACAATCCCAGTAAAAGAGCTGGAAAGGGAGCGTCTGACCTTTGAGTCAAATCTTCTGAACATGAATTAAAACTGCATCAGATATTAGTGTCATTCACACCCACTTTAATGATGGGTGACTTTAGTCATTACATTAGACAAAATGCCCATGAAGTTGATGGACTCTTGTGCATGAAAGTATCATAGTCCAAGAGGGAGTCCTTTACATGGTGGTATTTTAAATAATGGTCTGAAGCACAGCTGGGCAGCATGTTACCTGTACTGCAGTCTTAAAAAAGATGGTTCTTCAAGGTTTTTTTTTAGTAAAGAAAATGGTCCTAAATGAAACCATGAACACTCAAAGAACCCTTTGCATGATCAAAGAGTTCTTTGCATCATGAAAGTGTTCTTCAGATTGATGAAGAATGCGCTGTAGAATGATCTTCATAGACCTTTTTTGAAAAAGGTTCTATATAGCACCAAGAAGGTTCTTCTATTACTATAATGTCAAGCTTGTAACAATAGAAGAACCCTTTTTGGTGCTATATGGGACCCTTTTCAAAAAAGATTCTGTACAGAACCGTAGGCAACTTAATTCTCCTTCAATCTGAAGAAAGCTTATATTATGCAAAGGGTTCTTTGAGTGTTCATGGTTCCATTTAGGACCACTTCCTTTACTAAGGAACTTGAAGAACCTGAAGAATCTTTTTTTTTTTTTTTTAAGAATGTAGTAGTAGACATTTGCAGGGTGCTTCAGATTGTTTTAAAATAAAAGTTTAAAATAAATTTTTAAAATGAATAAATAGTTTTTTTTTCTGGAAATATGATTCGAGTCTGGATTTTATTTCAAAACGATTTACATTTAGGCATTCGGCAGATGTTCTTATTCTGAGCAACTTACAACTTACAATTTAATCAAAAAACAGAAGTAGGTGAATGTAGCATTGAGAGTATTACCCACAGACTCTTATTGGTATTGCGTGGTGTGTTTTACCTGGGCGGGGAACCGAACCCCCGTCTGACATGTATGGGCAACGGTGTAATAACACTGTGGAAGATTCCCTTTGATGAAGCAGAACAAAAACAACCAAAATAAGCCCTGCCAGGTTTCTAACGCATTCTGTTAACAGTTCTCCGGAAGAATGAGTTTGTTAACTTCATTTTTTACCAACTTATATGTCATCTGATACCATGACACTGCGATATATTTGGAATATAAAAGGGTCTTGAATTTGATCAGTTCCGCTAATGCTAGTTTTTACATTCCATCCCTGAGAATGGAAGAAATAAAAGTGGCCAACATGTGGCTTCATATGAGACCAGAGATCTAACTGTGTGCCTGTAGTAGAGCACCAAATGTTCTGAGCAAAAGGTTTTTCCTTGTCTTACCCACAACACTGACCAGTGCAAGGCGATTAAACAGATCAACATTCTTAAACTAGGAACGCCACCCCCACCACCTCACAAACTCTGTCGAACAAGCTACACAAACACTGTGTGTAGACGGTTCTTTCGGACCACACGTTTTAAAATTAGAATCGGTGTCACAAAAGAAACATTTGTATCGTCCCATCCATCACAATGAAAAAGGGGACGTCACACAAAACACTCCGATTCAACTGTTGGCTGAAAACCATAAAAATCAAAACAAAGACACACAGGAGGAGTTTGATGTATGATTCTACTGCTGAGGACGACCAACGAAGGTGGTTTTAGACTCACCAGCTGAAACTCTCTCCTCCTGTCATAAGCAGACTGGATCCCGCTGTCAGCCCACAGGGCGCGGATCGATGGCAGATAATGGAGAAAGACTTTGGTCTCTACTATTCCCTGGGCCATCGTGGATGAGCGGGTGTCGAAGCCCATCATAACTTCTCCATGGGTCTGGATAGAAGGGTCACCCCAAGGGATGTGCAGCTTTTCTCTGGCATCCACGAGGACCCGCACTCCTGGAACACAAACCCAAACAAGGAAATTCCAGTGAGATAAGAAAGACTGATAACCTGTTAAATCCTTCACACAACGTTGGAGAAGTTGGAAGAAGCAGGTATTTATGAGTATACACGCCGTACAACTATACCCAATTAACGGAGATCATGTCAGATTTGCAACTCGGCACAAAATACGCTTCATTGCTACACCGCGCATTGACACAAGCAAAAGCAGGTACAGGAACAGGCTTAGACAGCCTTGCTACATACAGATCTATGCTACAGATAGCACGGATAGCTAAGAGTAGTGCAAGAAACCAAACAAACACAAGCTGAAGCTAAGTTTTGTCAACTTAAGTCAGAGTTTGCCGAGCCCTAGACCGCCCTGCTCCCACCCTCGGTGTGATTCACTGTGCCCACGGCTCAGTAAAACACATACAGGCCAGCACAAGCAGCACGGCGGCCTCGAACGAACCGTCTTATTTGAACGTTTTGTCTGAAAGTCCGTAGGCGCGGCGCTCGCCCTGTGCGCTGTGAGCGCAGCTCCACCGCGAGCTAACGCCAGATTCACAGAGCTCTTTAAGTCTTATCGAAACTTATCGGCCGAGGTTCGTTCGCGAAGTCACTTTCACTTTGAAACAAATACAGGACGTTGACTAGATTGTTTCAGCAATCGACAAACACGCGTTTTCGGCGGCAGAAAGCGAAGTACCTTTGATAACATTGCTGTAGATCGTAGCCCGGAACTCTTCTTTGGCCCGCTGATCGAAGTCCTGCCCATGAATTATGCGCATTTGTTTGAGGAAAGTTGACTTGCCACTTTCGCCCGCTCCCAGAAGTAAAATCTTCACCAGGCGCTTCACAAACGTCTTCTCCCGAGAAATACATCTGTCTATCTCTTTGGACTTTCTTTGTTGCTCGACCTCGTTGCTGGAGAGAAAACAAGCGGGGATACAAACTAAAGCCGTCCGGGAGGGCAGGAAATCAGCCATTTTTGTACTAACAACTTCATGGATCCATCACTCGCGGGAGCGCGCGCTGCTCGGTGCGCGTTCACGAAACTGGGCGGTGACTTTATGCCCAGTTTTAACTTGTAAATTTGCTCGTTTCAATATAAAACTGGGAATCACCGCCCAGAAACACAATAAAGTAAATCTGTTTCAGTAAATAGTTTTAAAAATACACGATTTGTATGAGAAACGTTTATTATTTCGACATTTTTGTTTGTCAAGATTAAGCAGATTTTTCTCTAGCTAAAAGCAGTTAAACGATAAGGACGATAAGGACAGTTCAACACAGATACTGGACGTAAATTTACAATAATTTCTGATGGGTAACGATGTGTGCAGATTGCACTTGTCGTTTTTGTTAGTAAGCTTTCTCTGCAGTGGGCTAGACATTCATTTGTCATCAGGTCCACATTTAAAGGGAAACTCCACCCATTTTTCAAAAAGAACATTCTACATAATAGTTAAGATGTCAATCAGGTTTGGTGTGAAATGCTCCGCTATAAACTGTAAACACAGTCAGAATTCTTCAGTGGTGGTGATGGGAACCAGACGTCCGCCTCTAAAAGCTCCCTCACAGGAAGTTACGACGTGAAATGCTGCCTGACACTTTTTACAATAGTTCAGTGATGAGGCTTTGACTTAAAATGTATTTTAATCCATGTATTTTAATCCGTTCAAGGCGGACGGGCAAAATGTAAGGCGTTGCTCAGATTTATCATCAACGTTGCATATAGGTTCACTGGTGGTTTTGAATAGTAAATAAAATCGCTATATTTGTGTTGTAGACATGGCGACCCCAGGTCGCTATCACCACCACTGTAAGTAAATCAGAGTCTGTAAGTTTCTCTACAGTGAACCACTTCACATCACACCAGTCTGAATGAATCCGTTTACATCCCAACCACTGAATTATTCAGAAACTTTGAAAAATGGTGGAAATCCCCTTTAAGCTGAAGCACTTGTTTGGGGGTGTAGGTAATGGGAACTAAGCGGTCAGAAAATACGGCTTTGATTTCTTTCACTGGCACAAAAACTTAGTGTAATGAATGACCAAAGCCATTGAGCTCACAGCAGGTCAACATCGCCCCCTACTGGGCGGCGCTGTGTCACTGCCTGCTCTCATGCAGGATGTGACAGGTTTGACTTGTAGGAGCGGAGCTGCTCTCTGATTGGTGGAGACAACCATCGTCTGTGTGTGTGTGTATCAATAATAATAAGAGATTAGGCAGGATTAGAAAAACTCCTACGTCCATCCGAGCAGCCACTTCATCTTTGCTCCTCGACAGTGCTCGGCGGGCTGTGTCCTCCTCCGCTCTGCGGACTGAAGACGCAACATGACTATAAGAAATGTGCGGGATCACGGACAGCGTTACAGACCGCGGATGTCTTGCCTCAAAAAGGTGGGTTGAACGCATGAATGGAGGGCTGAAACACCGTCATCTGGGGTTTGGTGTTATTCAGCGCAGCGCACGTTGTGTTTTTCGAGGCTGTGTTTCACTGCTGCTGTTAAACGTGAATTACTGCTTGGAGAGAAATCCTGAAAAAATTGATCAGTCTGTGGTTCATCTGGCTGCTCACAGTCGTCTGTTAAACCTGAATTGATGCCTTTACGCCTGCTGATCTGTAGGACAAACTCTTCCACCTAAACATTTCCATTGCAAGTAACTGCTGCTTTTGAGTGTTATCTATTATTATACTATAAATATATGGAAGAATTGCAGTGTACTATAAACATTAAAATGAACAACGATTGGTAAGAAACAGCTTTAATATAATTACTGACATTAATTATCATTTGAATGCATTTTATTTTCATAATGTAAACTAATGAGCACAGTCTCAGTGTAAGCTGTCAACATTTTCATGGTTTATTTTATGGAGCTTTATGTTTCTCCATCACCTCGAGCTCTTTTTAACCCTCAGAAGGATTTCCCAGGATTTCTTTCCTGCCATCTACATTCAGTCCAGTGCAGTATTACATTTCCTCTGCTCGTTTGAGAGTTGTCTGTATGTGGGTATAGATGCACACAATTCAAATGCATGCAGATACAAACTACCGCAAAAGTCAGAGACCACCGTTCACTTATTTAAATGCAAGTCAAAATGGCCAAAAGGACAAGTTATTTATCTTTCAGCATTGGGAAAAAAGCAGAAAACATATTTAACAAGTAAATATACAGAAGCCAAAACAACTAAATATCGCATTTCATGTGAAATCAGTGTTCAGTGTGACCACGATCTGGATTTATTACAGCTTCCGTTCTTTTCGGCAGGGTTATTTTTCCACACGTTCAGTCTTATAAGTTGGTTGCATTTTCTGCCTTTTGACAATCCAAGTGATCCCAAAACACATTCAGTGATGCTGAGGTCAGTCCATTGTTCTGAGAACACCGACAGCTTCTTTGTTAAATGTGCAGATTTTCTTCTTTTTTGTCTGTTTCTTTTTCTCAGTAAGGGCTTCTTCACAGCTACACATCATTTCAGACTCATAGTGTTGAGTTGTCTTCTCACAGTGGAAGGAGGAACAGAAACACCTGTGGATTCTTTTAGATCTGAAGCAAAAGTGGAGCTTGATTTTCTCCTCTCTCTCAAAGATGAAAGTACTGTTTATCTGATGGTGACAGTTTCTACTAGGTCTTACATGCTTTTTCTATATCATTTAATGTTTTAAACCAGTTTTAGAAATTCCTGTTTTTCTCTCATTTTTCCTTTGATCTTATATGTATTTAAAATTTTTAGTTATTGATTGATTGATGGATTAATTGATTGATTGCATGTGTTGTTTATTTTGTCTATTCTATCAGCATGTCAGGTACAACTGATCACAGTGTCCAAGTTAAGGTCAGTGTGTGCTTAAAGGTATTAGTCCAGCTTTATCACCAGCCTCAGGTTTCTTAAGATGTTGTGTTGGGTGATGCTGAAGTAACATTTTGAAGTAAACACGTGCGCAGTGACTGCCTGTTGGCTGCTCTCTAAACCTAATATTGACTTAACATTGGGATGGTAATGGCCCAATCACTTGGTTAAGAGCTCACTGTGATCCAGATGAGGGTGCATGATTCCCCCAACAGCCTTCAAAAGCCAGAGACCCTGACAAAGCAAGAAGCAACTTCAAACAGCCCAAAAGAGGAACCAATCAATCACGAATGTATTTCAAAGGGGTCAGCCACACACCCACCAGGGCATGAAACAGCATGCATGAGGATGAGAAACGGCAGCGATGGGATGTCTGAAAATTGTACGCTACGACTGACTTGTTGACCAATGTAAAGAGCGCTCCTCTGAGCTTTGGAGCCTCGTTCATTGTCTAAAACTCTTTTTGCAGGACATGAAAATGAGAGACTTAGTAAATATTTAAAAATATGTCAGACACTCGTTTAGAGCAACCCAGTGTGGGGTGGGATTTCACATAATTTGCATGGAATCCAGAATCTCATGTCAGGTAAACAATACATACATTTTTATATAACAAATGCATACATTAATCAGTCCATACGCTGTTAGAAATAAAGGTACTGTCCAGGTACATTTTTCAGTCATCAAGGTACAAACCATGTAAATGTACCCTCGCAGGTACAACAGTGGTTTTAAAGTACAGTTTTTCCCAGGGGAAGTGTATGTGTACTTTTGATAACAAAACACGAAACAAATATTAAAACAAATACATATAAAAATATAATTTAAATGCATTATGGTACAATTAAGTTCCCTGACTAAAGGTACTAAAGTGACAAGAGGGGTACTGCCCCAGTGATAGTTTCGTCTCTAGTGATAGTTTGAGTGTACTGGAATCAAGTCATTTTAAATGAACGGCTCAATCTGTACATGTGCACCTCTAAATGTTCTTCTTTTGAGTGTGATCCCAACTCATCATGAGATGCCCTGTTATAATCAGGACAATTTGCAGTTAAATTATATGTAAATCTAACAATGCAATTCACTGAAGTAAATAGGCCCACTGTAAAAATAAAAGCTGGCAACTGACCATGCTAAAATATGTCAGGAGAAGCTAAACATGACAGTGCTTCTAGTGCAGTGTCACAGTGTACACAGTGAGAAACATGAAGAAGGAATGTTGACACTAGCCTGAATTTCTAAGTGAGAGTACTTACAGCAATACTTAAGCGGTTTTCAGCCTAATCTCTATTTGTCACATATGTAACATATCGTCTTTTACCATGGACAATAATTTTGACTCAAAATGAAATCCTGTAGACTTGAAACTCACTTGGGCTGAAGCATTGGCCAGTTGGCCTCTATTGTATGTGAGTTTTTTTATTTTTTTATTAAGATGTCCATATCATGGAATACTGACTTTCCCTCTGTAATGCAGGGGCAGAGGCAGGTTGCAAATGCAAAGTAGTTTTTTTAGGGACAGTCCAATTCTCCCGGTCACAGCAGGCAGGGGTGAAAACACAGGCAGGCAAAACAAGAGGCAGGTCCATACTTGAAAAACCAGGGGAGTAGCAGGGGTCAAAAACAGGGACTTTGCAACCACTGTAACAAACAGAGGGGTTTATATGGGAGTCTTAATGTCCTGGGGGGTGGGGGGTGGGGGGTGGGGGTAAGTCACTCTCACCTTTTTAATATGTAAACACTTTAAAAACTGTATCGTTCACTACCCGGTTAATACAGTCCATATATGGAAACTATGCTGCAAAAACAGTTTAATTTAATTCAGACTACAGCTGTTTAGCCCCGGCTGTTCATACTGAAGTTTTAAGGAGTGTTTCAGGTCTGAGTGCTTTTGAAATGTGGCACAATACAGACAATCAGAAGAGAGCTCATTTACATATATACCAGTCCTAAAGGCTCAGTAACAAAAACAATTATACACATATACACATTAAAATACGTAGGATACAGGTCTTAGTACTGTAAAAGTAAAAGTAATTTTTGGTTATTAGAATCATTGTTCTCTGTTTGTTTTACTGTTATAATGGCAGATGGAAGCTGTGGTGCTGGAGATGCAAGACCCCAAGACTGGGGTGAAATCTCAAACCCAGAGGCTGGTCATCACTACCATCCCTCACGCCATCACAGGTAAGCCCAGAATGCCTATCAGTGCTTCCCTGCTGTGTGGATATGTGAATGTAATTGTGCGCAGTTGTGCTTAACGCAAGAGGAAAATCCTGAGAAATGGAAAATCTCATACAGCATATGAGACGCCAGCTATAAGCCAAACTGATGAGACTCCCCCACACTCAGTGATTTCTTCAGAGATTACTTTTTACTGTGCTAGTTATTACTGCCAGTCCATGCATTAGAGTCCTCTTATGTAGGTCTAGGTCTGAAGTATCTATTGCCATGACAACCCCTGAGCAGCTGGCTGCAGTGACTCCCTCCTCCTGGCTGTGTGGTCTCAGGGTGGAGAGGTTTCTACTCTTCTTTTTTAAAGCCTTGCTGCTCTACAACCACCAGAAGCTTGAGACATTCAAAGGGGGTACAATGCAGTAAAATGAATAAAATGCAGACATTTTAGTGACGAGAGTCATCTAAACATTCTGCACTGCCAGAGTACAATAAGCATTAAATCAAATATCGGCTTGAATTGTCAGTCAAATCTAAGCATCTGTCCAATGCCAATCACTTTAGGCAATTATCTGCAGATATGGTTCTGATATCATTGTTCATCCTTAGAAAACAGGCTATGAAAAACATCTCAAAAAAAGAAGATGATGTCGTAATGGGCTAACATCCAACCACTTCTGCTGTCAAAAATTACTGTAAAATTACAGTAAATTACTGCCTACTGTAATATACTGTATCATAATAACAGTACATAACAGTACAACAGCAACTAAATATTGTGACTCCACAGTGACCTGGACCACAAGATTAGTGTAGTTACTGTAGCTGTATTCTGTAGTACACTTACAGCAATAAGCTGTTATTAAAATATAGTAATCATTTGTATTTATACACTGTAAAAGTAATGAAACTCACTAGCCAGTAATTTATTGTAAATTTAAATATGAAAGACATATGAATATGTATTAAAATGAAAAAAAAAAGAATAAAGTTAAGCAAAAGATAAACAAAAATAAAATAAACAGTATTAATGAACATATTTATTATCCACAGAATATATGCATGGGAGATCTCAAGTATGTATTTTTAAAATTCATATACATATTTACAGACAATTTAAGTTTGCTTATAATTTGCACAGATGTGACCAAAAAACGCCCGGTTGCTGTCATATCCCATGATGCCGAGGGGTACAGTTCACTGTCAGTGTCACATTAATTTGCTGTGTTATTACAAAAAAAGATTAGTTGATTTCACAATAAAATGTATATAAAAATATTGTGAAATCCTGGCAGTAATTAACAGTGTGTTTGTTACTATGCAGTTACTGTACACTGGTTGATGTAATGTACAGACTCTCTAAAATTTGTATAAATCTGTCTTTTTTATTATATACGTATATATAAATGTTTTTATTACATATGTGGGAGACTTGAGACTTAATGCTTCATAACCACTAAGAATTATTCTTCCATAAAACTAATATGTAAGAACTGAAGTGTGGACCCTCTGACGAGTCCTTAGAGGGGTTAATCTTTCGATTACAAGTATTTTTAGCGTTGTTTCTGAGAAGTGGGTTTGGCCTGGAGAGGACACCCAATGTGTTCATGAATCATTTAGTGAAATCACGTGGATCAGGTCAGCAGGCCCACCCACCCAACTCACTAATGAAGCTGCTCTGATTCACTCACGCAGGCTTCTGCTCATCTGGCTCCAATTAAAAGAGCTCCTGCTGACCACACACCAGGAAACCCAGTCATGACCTGACAGCTAGTACAACAGCTCTCCTATTTCTTTATCTAATTCCCTTTTACAAGATTTAAGGTCTTTAAAATCCTAATTGAAAGGTTGTTCAAGCAACAGGATATGAATTTAATAATGCAAAGCACTCTTTGAGAAGTAAAATTTCATTTGCATGACAGATTCCTAAAAACAAAAAAAACAAAACAAAAAAAAAAAAACACTGCTTATAAATTCTTTAATAAAACCATTCTTTGAAAAGTTCTTTAGGGAACCAAAAGTGGTTCTATGGCTTCACTCCACCTGTGGAAATTCCACTGATTTCTCACAATTTCTACAAAAATCTACACGTGTCTTCCAAGTTAATACACTGTCACTGTCGAAGGAAAACTTTGTATCTCCTCTCATTTTTTATTTTTTTCAAAGAATTAAAAAATGCCACCTGCCCTTTACACTGTGTTAAAATTCCGTGATGAATGGACCAATAGAAGCGCTCCAAAATTACTTGGAAAAGGTGTTGTTCCATTTATTTCCATTAAAGTTAAGAAGGTTTTTTCCTTCTACTGTAATGTTGCTATTTTAGAGACACAAAGTTTTTTTCATGACGGTGAATGTATGTAGTGTTGATAATGGTAAAATAGTGGTTAATCTGAAAAAAGTATACTGCATATACCTCTCCACCCTGCACATATATAAAATTATGTTTCAATTCAAAACCTTTTCAAAAGTAACGTAGAACAATGTCCCAAACACCAGGCAACATATGTGTAACCGTTTAGTGCAATATCTTTCTGTGAGGGAGCTTTTAGAGGCATTAAACTCATCAGATGTCTGGTTCCTATCACCACCAATGTGAACAATTCTGACTCGATATGTTTCTTCAGAATGGAGTATTTCACACCAAACCACTCTGAATGACTTTGTTTACATCTTGACCATTTAATTATGCAGATATTTTGAAAAATCTGTGGAGCTGATTTAGCAGTGTAGTTTACACAAAAAGCATTCCTTCTCCTTTGTTCTTTCTGCCTTCTACTCCATATTACTCCATATTGTCTCTTTGTCGTATTTCCTTTCTGCAAGTCAACATTTTACTAGACCGGCAGTGTTTTATTTCCCACTTCCAGTCATGAAGACCCACTGGCCTGGCATACTTTTGTGTGTTAGTCATATCTGGACTCACATCATTAACTAATTATCAGGCCCTTCATGAGCTGAATCAGAAGTAAGAAAGAAAGTTTATACTCATTTCTGCTGCCGGCAGGTCACCTCTGTCTCATCTGAGCTCACTATTAGATGCAGTGGCATGCGTAGCCCCTGCAGGTGAGCTGCAGCTAATTAAGCCAACTGTCCCACCCGCTGTGGTAACTTTATGCAAGCTTTATCTGCGATGGCTGTTTCTTACTGAGAGTTGTAGTGAAATTGTCCATTATGCTGATGCCTCATTTCATAACTGTAACTACATTTCTCTCCTGCCTCCAGGTGAAGATATTGTTGAGTGGATTGCTAATCGCTTCAAAATAGATGCTGCTGGTAAGTAGAGTGAATTATTTTGTGTATTGTAGTGAAAATCACTGCTGTCCTGACAAAACACCATATCTCTAAAATGATAACTAGCCAAAGGAGGATGGTCTTCATCTTAACATAGCGTTGATGTCTAAAGAAAAACATTTATCTCCATTTTTTTTCAAATGTTACATTTCTATATCATCTGCAGACACAGCAGCTACCTTTCACATTCTGTGAAATCGTCACGATGAATGGACTAATAGAAATGCTCCAAAATCAGTTGGAACTGAATCTCTTTACCTTAACTTACATTAAGAGTTAAGAAGGTGTTTGACCTCTCCTGTAAAGTTATTATGTTATAGATATAGTTTTTTTGTTTTTTTGTTTTTTGGGACAGCGACAGTATGTTAAATGTGACTGTGGACCACTTCTATCGATTTATTGATCATGACATGTTCTCAGAGGGCAGCTAATATTTTCAGTGGTATATGAAAATAAAAACAGAAAAAATCGAGTTACAAGCATTTGATATGACTACTGGACAAAAATGCATCACTCCTGATAAAGAGTGCATCAGTCATTCTGCTGTTGCGGTGGCAAATGACCTATGAATGTTGATATGTAATTCAAATGTAAAATATGGTCTCTTATATTGAACAACGTCAGTAAAATTGTAACACCGCTGACTATAACACCACAGACAAACTTACTAAAATCTGAGCTTTTCTAAAATATAGTCCACTGGCCATTTAGTTTAAAAGTCACACTTTTGTAGAGAATAAAAGGGCATATATCAAAGGAAATCAAATTGTCCTCACTTCGTTTAAAATAAAAGTAAACACTGATGTAGTATGTAAACACTGGTAAAGTTTTATAATACAGTCTATATATGGAAACTAAGCTGTGGAAACAGCCCATTTTGAATTCGCTGTTTTAGGAATGTGACACAAAAAAAAATCACACTGTAAAGTTATAAGGAGCGTTTGAACCTCAGCTGCTTTTTGAATGAGGTGCAATACAGGACTGCCAGTAGGAACGGAGATCGTTTACACACATATCGGTCTTATAGACAGTAATGAAAACAGCCATTTAATCCTAAGTGATAAAAACACCACAGACACATTGTTTTTGCAGCAGTATTTTTAGAAAAAAATATCGGAAAAAATACATATAAGATTTATCTAACTGTGGACTTCTCAAAGTTTGACTTAACTAATTAATTAAAACACACCTTCCTGTATTTTAATAACATTTTATATTTCTGTAACAGCACTGAAAAAAAAATCTTGGGACAAGATTTATTATCAAGACAAATAATTCTGTCATGTGAAAAACAATAAATTTAATGTGTTTTACAATTTAACTGAAAATCAAGTATCAAAATTGTTGTTTCATGTGAAAACAATACTTCAGCATCTGCTGTGGCATGCTGATTTTCATGCATAACATGACTAAAACTCACTGAAATAAAAACGAAAAAGGAAGAATTATAGTTTTATCATAGTTTTTGTTGGTTGATTTAGGAATAGAACAAAAAAAAAAAAA